>CAEFZY010079042.1:0-22500 GCA_903066815.1 Brachyrhaphis roseni
GACTTTTTCATATTCACGGGATATGAAAAAGTCCCGACCAATTTTTGCCATATGTCCTGACCAACGGAAGCTTCGTAGTTTTACATTTATTATGAGCCTCCGAGACCCTGTCGGAACGCTGCTGTCGGGGGGGGGAGGAAATGGTGTCAAGGTCCCCACCAAAACTTAGACCAAACCTACGCCCTTGACATAGAATCAAAACACCCATAACGACTGACTGACTTATCTCTTACCATTTTCTTGGATTCAACTAAGACTGTTAATTCACAACTTCAGCAAAGTAATGGGAAATCAAGTGCTGAGTAATCCATTCATCATCGCTCTGGCTCCCTGGTGAACCATCCTCTACCCAGAGATGACGATGGTGTTCCTCTGTGACTCAGCGGCCAACGGTGTCCGGTGTCCACAGCAAAATACAGGTGCAGCTGGGTGTGTGCGTGAGAGCCAGCCTGGAAAATCCAGTTGGACCACTTTTCCCAGATAGCGGCAGGATATGTTGGGAGAAGTGTATAAACAGAACAGTTAACCAGTAGCAGATTGCTGAAGATGTCTGCTCCTCTATGAATGTTTTAGTTTCCTATGATTCTTTCTCACAAACATTGAAACAAATAGAGGATTACATATTTTAAAATCAGTTCCTGAGACTTTCACAAATTCAGCTCAAGTCCAAAGCTTCTATTGAAGATGTTTTATAACTTTTTTATTCGCTTTTTTACTTCTTTTTTTGGTTCAGTAGATGAACATGGTGTGACAGATGAAAGGTGAGGTGTGTGATGACTTTCGCCTGTAGCAAGAAAACTCTTTCGATGAAACAGCTTCTCTGTGTTGTACATCAGGTTTTTCCAGGATTACAAACACAACGTGAGACCAAAACATGAATGCATCAGATATTAAATTTTTTACTATGTAAACCAGAACAAAATACATGTAATGCATATATGAGCGCTTTCCCTTGAGATTGTAAAGTAAAATGAAGTGCTGCTGCAAATTCCAAATTTCCTGAACAGCAACAATGCCATCCAGTGTTCAATAAGGTAACTACTAGCTTAAAATTGGTTGTCACTTAACACTCAAGGGCAAATGGACACCAGTATGGACTCTCAGAAAAGAAAAAGTGCAGCCATTTTTTTTTTTTTACACAGGACGAAAAAAATATCAAACATTTCAAACAATCAAAAAAGCAAATATAAAATCTCAGGTTTTATGAATTACTGCAAGCAAGCTTTTTAAAGTGACCAAATGCTTTTGCTGTTTGTAAAGTAATATGTAAGAAATACATTAGAGAAAAAAAAAGTAAAGCTCCAGTAGGGAACTTAAAAAATATGTTTTTCACATATTTGTTAAAACTGTTACTATGTTGTCACAGTTTAAGACGAGACAGATAGTCTGTGAGACATTTGAGCTCCTCTGTCTCCTCCCTGTGGTCCTACTGACATCGGCAAAAATACACCAGTCTCAGTGAGAAACAACCATTTAGAGTCAGGAAGAAGGTCTCAGGAATGCCAATCAAGTTTGTGCATGTGCTGCCAGTTTGCTGCATCTGCACTAACAGTGGAGAAACAACTTTCTGTTACTGGAAAACTGTATTTCTATCATCATCGGTGACATGCAGAAATATCCTATTATGATCACCTCATCAATGTATGGCATCTCAGTCTCTTCATACCACACAATATAATCAACATACAAATGAAAACTGTTATTTAACAATATTCAAATACATCTGTGCTTTCAGCATAGACAATATATTTATAATTTATAGATTTAACTTCAATAATATTGCAGGTACATGACTAAAAGATGAGTCCAGGTAGGCATTTAACTAATTGGATTCATCAAAAATGTATGAATATACAATGATGTAAGCACTGGAAACATAGGAACATCTCCAGATCTGCTGATTACAGAAAGGGTTGCATTGATGTCTGTTCTTGACTGTTGGCTGCACAGATTCCTTTCATCTCTACAGTTGGTCACAATGTGGGTCCAAAGGTTCTTCTCCAAATGTCAGCAAAGGATCAAAGTATCCCTTCGTTGAGTACCACCAGCAGTGGTTATGGAGAACTGACGTAATTTTACTGACTGTTTTATCAGACCATCAAAATCTAAACGCAGACATATTCAGACCTGAGAAAGATGGATCACAAAAGAAATGCAAAGCCAGTATGGGAGCTCCAGTAGCAGCTCAAGCCCCAGAAGAATTGAATACATGTGTGTAGGTTAAAATCGTAGACCTGCAAGTTAGAAAATTGAAATTAAAACAAAGGAGAAAAAAAATTTGTGGGACAGTACAATTAAATTTGTTAAAAATAGCTAAAGATACAGGTAGGGATTGTAATCTTATTTTTACAACTGTACTGCAAGTAGCTTGGTTCCTCAACAAGTTAACTCAGAGACTCTTATTATTGTAAAATTAACATAAGTCAAGTTTCTTCCCTTTTCTCGCCAATCTAAAACCTGTAATAGATAACCTTATTTTGCTCATAATCAATGCAGCCACCAGAGGGTGATGCTATGAGGCAAAGCAGATGTCCATCCATCCATTGCCGTGGTTCCAATCGCTAGCGTGGTATACCCTGGACTGGTCCATCACAGGACAATACAGACCCATAACAGTCATGAAAGTGAAATGTAAGTATGTATGCAGCGTGCATATAAACATATATCCAAGGTGAAATGTGAAAGACAAAAAAAAGAAGCAAAAACTAATCAGAGGAGTAAAGGTGTAGTCTGTGACAATATGGAATACTAAAAGGTTAGTTTTTGCACCACTTGCATTTCGGCTGCAAACGATCAAGATAAAAAAAAATTGTGAGAAGTGTGGAAGGAAGAGAGAATATGGTAAAATAATTTATTTCTATATCAATTTTGTAAAAATGTAAGCCATTTAATTAATTGACTAGTTATCCTTTAACCTAAATCTCTGATTATTTTCATACCAATACTAAAGAAATATTTCAAATTAAGTCTTCAATGTCTATTTTCCACCTTAAATGCTGCATCTCTAAAGATTTTGAATATTTTTGACATTTTCTTTTTTCTCAGGAAGGTATGCAATGTCTAAATATTACATCCAGTATAAAAAAAATGCTTTGCATTGCTGTTTTAAAAATATTTCTTTCCTTCTTTCTTCTTCAGCAAATAGATCAGCTTTTTTACTTTTACAGAGGCAGAAGCATCACCAGTGTCGCCTGGGGAGGTAACAAAGTAGGCCTGTCTGACAATAATATGGCTTCTTTTCCTAACAATATAAAATCAATAAAAAATATATGGTCATCTTAGAGCATATTATTGAAACCTAATGCAGGCCTTCACTGACTAATGCAGCATGAGGAATATTGAAAATCGTTTTACTGCATTCCGATTTTGCTGCATTTATTTATAAAAACAGTATAGATACTTTGTTAAGCATGTGTGAATTGTTACTACAGTGATTATGTCAGGGATGTCTTTAGCTTATTTGACAGATGGCTGGATCATTATGAATGGGAGTGCTGTAAATCAAACCACAAACAAGCTCTAGATGTGCTCACGACTAATATTCCAATCCTTGCTTTTCACACTGTTTTATGCATAATATTTCATATCCCACTGATCTAAGATGTTATGTTAGATATAGCTGTCATTTGGGATTTTTGAGAAGGACCACCACACATGCAGGAGGTAGGCATTACTATACTGGGAGTGATTTAATAACAAAAGACAAATGAGGAAAAGTGCGCAGCAGGGAACAAAGGAAAATAAATCAATAGAGAGAAAACCTCCAAGGCAAACAGGAAACAGGAAAGTTCTACAACAAATAAAAGAACACAAAAGTAAAAATACAAAAGAGGGCAATTAATGGGACAATGATCAGGTGAATCGAATTAACTGATGTGTCAGTTGGGAGGGGAACCAAGCTGGGGCAACTGAGGAGAAGCTAGTAAATACTATGTGAGAAAAAGGAAAAAAGAAACACTGATGATAACGGATGGAAGGAAACATAGGAATGAATAAAACAATTACAAAGGAGAATCAAAGAAAAAGGAGATCAACAAAATGGAAAGTGCACTACATCATAATCGTATCAAATCTGTGACAAAAACCCCACTTTTGTTGATTTTCACATTGACATTGAGGTTCCTCTTTTATAATCTGATTGAGCTCTTAATTTCAGCACTGTTCACAGACAGTCACTCTTACTTAGCTTGAGTTCAAATAAAAATGATTCTCTCTGCATCTTTCCCCAAAACGTTTTTCAAACTAAACAGCAATAATAACTGTTTTCCATGAGCAGCTGCAGCTGTGAATAAAACCTGCAATCATAGTCAATCTGAGCCAGCAAACGGAGGAAATAGCACGTTCAAATTGTCTGCCTTGGTTTCTCCCCTGAAACCTTACTACAAGAGATTAAAATTTGAAAGATGATCCCCTTAGATTAGAAAAGAAAAAAAAAAGACAAATACATGCCCCAGTTCCAATTGAAAGGTCCAATCCACTGATGAATACCTCATGACAGCAAAGGAAACCAATCATAGAATTAATATTTCCCCAAACTCCCACCCTATGAAATACATTAAGCCAGCAGAGGGAGCTCATACCTTATAATAATGAGACCTCACCGTGCTTTTCTGTTCTATACAAACCAATAAACAGTCCTTGTCAGACTTTGCCCTCCAGTTGTGAATATTTTTGCAGCTTATGGTTGTAAACAAACCATTTAGACTTCCATCAGTGTGCCATTACTGCAAACTCAATAGCATCCTTTTCTGTTCCTTTGTGTCGCGTATTGATTCATGCGTTCCACAATGAGAGGTAAACAGTGGGAGGGCAAGCCAAGGCAGAGCTGACACGTGCACGTCAGGACAGAAGAGAGGTGAAAATTAACTGAGACGTGGGTGAATAAAACATGTCTCTGAGGATGTTTCCTTGTTTTACCCCTCCAAGGGCTCAGAGGGAACTGTGAGCCTTCCTGATGGTTAATCCTCCCTGTAATGAGGGGGCAAACACACTGAGCCTCACCGGCATGCACACACTTTTATTCTGCAGTCTTTGGCTAAACCACATTAATTGCAATAAATAATGTCCAATGTAATTTATCGCATGCAGCATGTTATAAAAAAAAGTAAGTTTTGCTTATAAGAATAAATTTTCACTCAGCAATGTTGCGTTTTGCAGTGCTTTCACTTACTGATCAAATACCTCCAGGGTAACTTTATAACCAACTCCAAGAAGAAGCTTTGAAAAAAAAAAAAAGAAGCTCATCTGACTAATTCCTTTATTGTGGTTTTCCTGCAGCAGGTTGACCTTGTGAAGAAACAGACAAGCTATCATTGCTGATGCAGTTTAGGTTTGGTTCCATCAGTATAATAAGTAATACGATCTCGAGTCTGGACTGTACTTTACCTTGTCATCAAACTCTGCAGAAAGTGATTAGATTTCACCCTATAAGCCTCATAATTGTATTTGCTCTGTTGTATGAGTGTGTATTGATACAATTGTGAGGTCCAGTGGAGAAACAGTAAGTGCATTCAGCACAATTTCTGCAGCTATAATCAGAAGAGGGAAGTTATGTCCAGCTTACCAGCTGTTATGAAATCCAATGCTGACCATGAGATAAGTATATGGTACAGCGTAGATGCTCGTGAGTGTGTGCGTATGGCATCGATACATTGTAAGGACGACTGCTCCTTACGGGGCCCAAAGCCCAGACCCCATAAGAAGAAGTGGTGCTTTTGGGTTAGTGGTAACTGCTTCTTGACACTAAGTAAAATGTGTGAACATGAAAAAAAATTTAAATAAAAAAATCATCAGTCAACTTTCTTTGATTAATGTAAAAAAATAAATAAAATAGTGCAAGTATTTTTTTTAATTAAAAGCAAAAGAAAATATGTTTTTGATGTAGTTATTTCTTTTGAAAATTAAAGAAAATATTGTCAAAAAATTCACCATTCCATATATTGCAAGGTGTCTCTTTATAAAAAATAACATATAGTTATTTTGTGGGAATTTTTGTGATAAACAATAATAAATTATTGTATTATTTTGAAGTAGACAGAGAACGATGCATTGTTTTTACTATTTTTGTTCTTACAAATAAATATATTTAAAAAGCATATCATGCAGTCGTCCTCTTCTCAGACTTTGTACTGCTTCATTTTGTTGCAGTCACTAATAGACCCTGGTGAAGAAAAGCTTTCCTACAGCACAATGCAGCCATAACCTTTTGCCACCATCTTTGTTTTTGTTTCCTAACCTCTTTTGGAGAAGTCCAATCAGGTCTTCTGATGGCTTTCTTTAAATATTGGTTTTCTATAAAGTTTAGATGTTTAGCTCAAACTATAGTGTACTAATAGTTGTTTTTTCAACAGATTCACACAACTGAGCTGTGGGTCTTTCATGTGCTTCTTGGATGTTTCTCTGATTAATTGTTGTCTGTTAGTTTAGGCAAACAGCCATGACTTGGTTATTGCATTTGCGCTCTACTCTTTGATGGTGTTTTGTCAGATATTCAAAGCGTGGGGTATTGTTTTGTAATATAAATCTGTTTTAAAGTTGTCCACATCTTTATTCCTGATCTGTGTTCTCTGTTCCTTGATCTTCATGATAATGTTGTATTCACTATTGTTAACTAACAAATCTTTGAGGTCTTCAAAGAACAGCTGGATTTACTCAAAAATTAAATTACACACAGGTTTACTCTACTTGCCATTTAGCTGACTTCTAAGGGCAATCAGGTTCCCTGAATTTAATTTAGGGGTCAAAGACTAGAACATTCTGGATACAAATACACATTTTTCAGAAGTAAAAAGAATTACAATGTGTTGTGATGCCACATTACAATTCTGGACTACATTGTCCAAGTCTATCAAATAAATTTCCAACAATACATAGACATTTGAGGTTTTACATGACAAAATGTGAAAACCAAGGAATTTATCATCCCACTGAGATGTTTTTCAATTAGCCTGATATCATTAAAAGACCCACCAATCTGTCTTTATGAAATGCATTAGAGTAAAAGCAGAGAAGCTTTTCAATTAGCTAAAATAAGGTATCATTCAAAAGCATGAAACACAGTTTAAAACAAACAACCATAAATAAATTGAGTCTTTTTTCCTCTCTCTCTCTCTTAAGGAAAGATTTACTGTATCTGCTGCTCCAGTCAGAAAGTTTAGCAGCCACTCATAAGTGTCATTGGGTTATAGATTATAGTGGTGTCACCCAGCCTCGCTCTTTACCTCCGGGACTTCATAAAGCTCCTGACTCCTGGCCAGACTCTCATTAGGCCCACACACTCCATACGCTTTATCTGACAGCCCTTGGCAAGCGTTGTAACAAATGTGTGTGTGTCGAACTTCTAGATTTGTGAAGCCAAAGTTTATACTGTACATCACAGCTCAGTGACAATGTTGTAAACACACACACTAAGACGCAGCTCTGTTCCTCAGATGATTTAGAGTAGTGAGGACAGCCTTTGTGTGAAACATGTCGATGAGAAACTTAATCTCACCAAACTCTGGCAATTATTTATTTATTGGTGCTCTTTGTTAGGGCAGCAGGGTTCCAGAGAGTATGTGGTGCACACTCTACTGTGGAGAGAAAAAGATTACAAGACTGAGAACCTCATGATTATATTAACTAAAAGAAGAAAATAAAGGTTCAAGGCTACAACATCATAAAAAGATTCACAGATTAACTACCAATTTATTTATTAGTTTTTTTTCCCTCTCTTTTTCATAATCATCATATGTAAATCCAAATAACAAGAAAAAGATAAAAGATTACATTTTGTTAGGCTATGCTGACCATGATCTTTACCATTATGCTATTTATAATGCTGCTTTTTTACTTAATTGTATGCAAAAAAACAATTATTTGCTTTTCATATTTTGAACCATTTATTTTTATACAAATAGTTGAAAGTTGTGTGATCAACATAGTGCTCACTGCAGGTGCAATGCCTTACAAAGGTTTCATGCCCCAAATTGTTTTATTTCACATTTTGTCTTGTAGTTTTATGAGCACAAATCAGAAAAAATGTGCTGTTTATATTTATTTATCCACCTTTTCTCTTGTCAGGTAAAATCCAGCTTCTTGTTTTAAATTTTACTCAGTCACTAACGGTTGGCCATGACATATGTAATGCGCCGGTTCAACGCTATGAAGCTTACAGGGAATTGCCTGTGCTGTAAACAACAATCCCTCACTGTGGAGAGAAAAGTGCCGATGTGAACGAGACGGCTGTTAATTTTGATTCAACATTTGGAAGCGTGAATAACATAGACTGAACGGCTTCTTTCACTTTCTCCACTGCAGTTAAGCTAAAACGACATAAGCAGACTACATTTCTGGAGCAGCGCAGGATATCTGTGTCATTGTTCACAACTCCTCCTCCTGTTTGCTGACTGGACTGGTTGAAATTCAAGTTGAAAAATCCTGGTCAATGGGGACAACTGACCACAATAAATTATAGTGTTACATATGAATTCAGAAGTTGCCTTACAAATAAACACCGTATATATGAGTGTAATTTCATTTTCATATTAACACTGACATTTGACACATAACATTTGCAAACAAACAGCATCATGAAGGCTAAGAGACACAAACAGATCAGGAATAAAGTTATGAAAAAGTTTAGGATTTAAACAAAAATATTTAAACTTTGATACTTCAAACATTGTTTGTTCTGCTCATCCTAAGTATGTCACACCTGCAAACCTAGCAAGAGATGGCTACCGAAGCAGACAGTCCAAGCATGGTTAGAGTTGTTCAGAAGTAATGAGAAAAAGATGGAACTAATTGAAGGAAAATCCTTGAAGAAGGATGCAAAATGTTTGAGACAAGGGCAGAGGTTCGTCTTCTAAAAGACTAAATATACAACAGTCGTTACAATGTAATGGTCTAGTCAATGCTGTCCAAACCGATTTTCACATGTGCTGCAACAGTTATTTGTTTTCAGATTTTCACAAGTCACATAAAGATCTTTTCAAAGCAAATCAATAAATTATTTTATTATTTTAGTCTTCTCACTATTAAAAATGTGGAATATTTTAACAGTGTAATTTTGTTAAAACAAATCGCATTTATACATGTGTCGTACTAAAAGTATAATTTCCCAAGTCAATTGGATTAATAATTTATTTACTACTCATTAGCTACTCTATCTTTCAATATGCATGCTGTAATTAGGAAGGTTTAATAAGCAAGTAAACCCAACTCAGTTTTTGAGTAAAACTTTTGTGAAATGCCTCAAGATGTCATTTGTTGTGAATTGTTAAAATATAACAAAGTTTAAATAAATGGATGATTTTTATATTCTTTAGTCAGATAAAAATCCAATAAAACAAACTAAATTTAGTGACTGTAATGCGATGAAATGCGGAAAGCTACAAGAGCTGTAGCTTTCACAAGGCACTTTTAAGCTGCAGTGAATAAAACACTTTTCTCTACTCTATAATAATTATGATGTCCAGCCACTAAAAACGAACAAAACAGCCGAAAGAAAAACTGAAGAGCCTCACTAGTGTGATGAAAAAGTCATACAAACTGTCCGTCAAAACAATCTTTATATGTTACTCCAAACACCCTGTTTTTATTTTATATTTTTATAGGTCGTGTGAGAATATTCACACAAGAAACCAAAACATTTCCCAAATAAATCTGTCTGTGCTGACTCTTACAGAATATCCCTTTAATTTGCCAATTATATCTGAATTTATACAGAAGCTGTTTTCCCACCACGCTTGACAGAACGGCTGTCAGTGAGAAGGCAATGTCATTCATTTTCACTTTTCTTACCACATCCTATTTTTCACTGTCTGTGAACAACCTCTTGAGTCAATTTAAATAGAGTGTATTTAAAGGAGATAGTGGGCTTCACCCTGAAAATGACTACTGACACTTAACAGACATAAGGTCTATGCTGGGAATGGAAGTGGAAAAAAAAGAGGCTAATCATGAATAAATTTCCTTCCTCATCCACATGGTCATGATATTCTATTTACAACCCATCTCTTTGGGTCTTTATATCCAGTTAATGAGATTTCAAATAAATGTGAATGAAGCTGCATTTAAATTGCTATTCAATCTGGAGGCATGGAACTGGAAACAGGAAGGATCCCACCAAATGACAGAGGCGCTATAACTAATGCATTCAGTGACTAGGGCAGGTCTGAAAAGTGCAATGAATGGTAGATAACTATTTGTGAATTTTAGGCTTTTAATCTGATGAAAATGTGGAGTAAAAAGACAAAAGAAAGGATGTGAGCTAAAGGAGATGAATCGTTTTTGAAAGTGATAATTACATGTTTTTCATCATTCTGTCACATGAAAGTATAGGAAGGCTTCATACAGTTTTGATAAGTTTCTATATTTAAACATACAACAAATTAAACCATTAATGAAATATTTTAGATGAGTAAGCAGTGATAAATAGCGCCATGTTCTTACCATTCGCTGTCCTTCAGCTCTCAAGAAAGTTCAAAGGTATTTGGTCTAAATTAATTAAATAAATACCAAAGATGTATTTTGGAATTCAGCATTTGCACTATTCAAATATTGAAGTTTGTTGATTTTGTTCATTGGTTAGTTGTTTTTCTTTATTTTTATTTTCATTTGTTCCCTATAATCCTTATCACTTAGAAATTTGGAAAAAGGTAAATCCATTGAAAAATAAATGGATGTGGACATTTTATCTTACAATGAATCATTTACGATCAAATTTTAGGTTATTTATGTATAAATTATCACCAATAATTTACCACATTGCAAGAGATTACATTTTCATCTTTTAACATATTAAAGGAAAACATTCAGTTTTAAGATATTGTTGATAATATCAAACTAATTTGCTCTGAGCCAAGAATGGGAAGATTTAATTAAAGAAATAATTTTAACATAAAAGCAGAATATTGTAAAGGAAAACATCTGTCAATGCAGTTTATGCTACAACCCAGTTTTATCTTCTTTCTCTGGGTTAAAACAACTGATTTGATGGATCTGGATATACATGGCTGAAATTCTTTCATTCAATGTTATAAACATGTCAAGATTGAAAAGATATTAAAGATAGTGTTACATAAAATGTATTAAGATGTGTGTTTTGATTTCAAGTGAGTTAGAGAGTATTAAACACAGAGGAAAAATGGTTCTAATATTAAGGTTGGGACAATTATGTAACACATCAAGTTTTTACGATTGTATTCTATATAAAAAAAGCAGCAGGCAAAAACACACCGCCCCACCTGCATTTACACACACACACACACACACACACACACCCACACGCCATCCCAGTTTGACATCTCTATCAGCAGAAAGAATGAGATGACAGGATGAATGAATAGCGATGAGCTTGAGAGGACGTCAGGAAAAGACACAGTGTGAGGAAGACGTGAGTGAAAGGCAGTGGAAGACACAGTAAAAGACAGGGATCAACTGTTTGTGGGAAACCAGGGGCCAGGAGCCTTAAGCAAGGGCCCCTGGGGACCTGCCAAATGCTGACAGTCTCCTCCATGACACCCCATTAGATTTCAATTGGATCTGTAAGTTGGGGGAGAGGAGGGAATGGTTTTTGTTCTGAATTTTGTTGAGAATTTAGACAGGATTGTATGTGGAAAGTTGTTTCTTTTTTTTGTACCCCAGGCCTCTAAGTTTGATGTAGCTATCGGAACAACCATGTCAGGATTATAAATTCTAAATTGCTTATATAGCAGGAATAACATGACTTGTTCTGCAGTACAAAAAAGCTTGTTCAATAATTCAATTTCAAAATGACTAAATAGTTGCAATGAACATTACCCATATAAAAAAAGAAATCACTGACAGATTAAGGAAGCTGCAGCCAGAGTTCTCACTTACTCCAAACAGGCAAACCGTCACACCAATCCTTATATCACTGCAGTTGCTCCGTCCTTTCTTAATGTCTGATCTGAGGAAGGCAGAGCAGTCGTGTATTTCACGTGTACGTCATGCAGATATTGTGCAACACCAGGTTGCATAAGAGTTTGAACTAAGTGAGCTTGAGAAGATTTCAAATTTTTCCGATTACCACAAATGGAACAAGAACTACTGAAAAACAATAAAACTATTAGTTCTGCTGAGGTATTCTACTGGGAATTCTTGCATTAAATTTAAAGTAAACCTTTGCTCCAATTCATTCATCTGTGAATGTGTTTTTGCTTTATTTGAATGTACTTTTAAATTGTCTCCTAGTGTACTTCATAAATGTCTTGTAATTGCAACACATGCTGCAATAGAAAGTCAAGCTTCCATAACAGTTGATTTACCATCACCCTACATAAATTCAGAATCAAAAAAAAAAATTTAATCCATTTATAAGCAGTGTCAATCTTTGTAGATATATTTCCAAGTAAAGTAATACTGTTGTAGAATTAGCAAGGGACATGTTACTGCTCTAATGGAGGAAATCAGAGCATCTAACGTAAATAAAGATTTACACAGCTGAGGATTGGATCGGAGACCTTCTTCCTAAGAGGCAAAAGCAGCAACAACCACACCTCAGCCTTGCTGTATTTTTCTTAGAGTGAATTATGTTGGTACAGATTATCACCCCCACCCCAGCCTTTGTTCTTTCCCTCCTCTTCCTCTGGACGTCTCAGTTTGCGCCCCATCCTGTCTTGGCCCACTGAGGCTCTGTCATGTCCGTGCAGGTTCCACTGATTCCAGCTGAAACCAATACCTTCGGATTCCGTGCAGGAAAAATGCATGCAGACATCAACGCAAGACATCAAAATGACAAAGCTGCCACAGTTGTGCTTCTAAAATTTCCTTCTGAATAGAGCACATAAATACTGATTGGACATTTTGACTTTTGGACAGCTGGTTTTCTAATGCAACAACATTCTTCACATAATGGTTTTTGGGGGATTTTGCAGCCACTGTTGCTTTTCCTCACAGCCGACATTGAGAACCAGGTAGCAGTGTAATCCATCTTGTCAAGGATCCTGCAGAGTCACTCACTGTGGGTCCTGTTCCCGATTCTACTACAAGACATTTATCATGGCTCTTACTCTTAAGTTGTGCTTGTACTGATTGTAAGTCAGCAGTTACTTTTCTTTAATATGGAGAATTTACGAGAAACAGAGAAGAACACGATTATACTCATCGTCCTAATAAAAGCGGCTTTTTTGTTCTTTCCCAAAAGAAGAAGTTGTCCTTCGGGGGGCAGTTTTGAAGGTGCTTACAGTTAAAGACACACTGCTAGCATTAGTTTAAAATCTTAAACAACATAAATTTATTTTTGGATTGTTGTACGGCACATAAATACTTCAACATATCCAATTCTGATAGGGATGAACAGCACATATTTAAATGAAAGTTGTTTTTCTACTACATCTTTTTCCTCTGTGAAACTTATTATATGTGATCATAATGTTCTGCCACTAATCTCCAGAAGTCAATGTCCAGTTAACAATAATACTCCAAATTCGATGGGCTACAACAAAAGTACAGTAGATGAAGAAACCAACAAAAGGGTTGTTTCAATAAATAAAAACAGAAGATCTGCTGATTTTGCTGTTTACTTATCTCTGGGAAAACAAGGACACAAAAACTGAATTGATACACAAATGAGAAATAACTTTTTTCACTGCTGTTTTCTTCTTCTACACTTCTGAGAAGTTAGAAGACAAAGTAGCGAATTATTGCCCCCTTGAGGCTGGAGTGAAAAATGTACATCACCGAGTTAAACTCTTGTTTTTCAAAACTGTATAAATACTGATGGATGACAGGAATCTTTAAACCTTCATTGTGTGAAAAAACACTGCTAAGCACCAAATTTCCACTTATTTCACTCCTTATATATCCATTTGTTTTCTGTCACATTTTTTCTTCCTTTCCATCTCTCACTTCTTTCTTCCTTCAGTCTCCTGGGTTTTACTGACAGCTGGTTTTTCTGGCTCGTGTTTGCCAACAAAAGATTGTCTGACACTGATCACTCAATACTCCTCTGTCCAAATATTTCAGACTGTTTCCATATCAGACTTGAATCGTTGGAAATTCGACAGCATCTCTTATTCATGGTGACCATGAATTATTCTCCCTGATATGAGCTCCAGTCACGTAAGGCAACACCGGAGAAGTTGGAACATGACAGAAAGATAAATATGGAGTGACAGAGATTGACTGACAGAAAAAAATATGAACTGTGAGGGTCAAAAAGAGATTATCTTAACATAGAATCGCAACATGCATCAGAGCGTGGCATTTTGTGGATTCTAAAATACAAATAAGCAGGAAAAGATTTCAGAATAAACTGCGATATTTTGTACATGACAAAATAATGTCATGTACTTTGTCATGTCATATTGATTTTTTGTTTGTTGTACTTATCATTTACGAATTCATATTTTTACAAGTGGTATTCAAAACAAATATTTCAGTTAAGTTCAGTACAGCTCATTTATATAGCCCAAATTCACAACACATGTCAATTCAAGGTACAAATTCAATTCAGTCCAGTTATTCATACATTTCAATTGATCCTACTTATCAAGCAATGCAATCAAGTTCAGTTTGTCCTTGCTTCCTTCCTTCTCTTCTTCCTTCCTTGAGTTTTTTTTGCCATTTCAAATCTGTGATTAAAACCTTGAAATTCTTTAAAACAATACTTGGATAAATTACCTGTCTAGATATAATAAGGCTTACTACTCACAATTACAGAAATATTGCAGAACTTTTGTTAAATTTGTCTCTTTTTCACATGGTAAAAGAGACACATTTTTGTCTCTTTTAGCATGTGGTAATTTTATTACCACATGCTGAAGGATAGGTAAAACACACACACAGACATGCACACACACATACAGAAAACACATTCAAGGTCATGTTCCTACAAATAAGGGACAGATCGGCATCATAATAAATCTGCTCTGTGTTTCTTATAGTGTGTGTGTTATTACTGAACCCTCCAAAGCTCAGCACTAAAGTCTTTGATCCATGAGAGAGCCAATGTGTGTCACAGTGATGGATTTAGTCATTACTATGCCCTCCTTGTCTCAGAATCTGTGTTTATGTCGAATGTTTGTCTATTTCCTTTTTTATTAGTTTCTAATTTCTCTCAAGATTTTTTTAAGCTTATGAGACAGAAAGAATACATTTGTGACAATCATAAAGTTTGTGTGTATGTCCTCAGATCTGAATTAGTTTGCATTTCTTTTTTTTAAGTCTTTCACACTAAGAGATTCTCAAAAATTTCAAATTTATAATTTCCAACATATTTTATTTATGTATAAGAACTTTGATGCATGGTAGGACACCACTAAGATTCAAGGGTAGCATTTTCTAATTTTTTTTTTGGATAAGAAAAAGTAAGTATAAATGTAACTTCCCTTAATAGCTTGGTCTCAGCTTTCCCATTTCTTTCACAGGTCTTGTGTCTTTTTTATATCGCATGTCTCTAATCCTTTCACCCAATGGTCTATTTGAACTTTCACACCACTTCAAGTGGGAATACCTCATCAGAAGGTGTAAAACCACCTCTGCGTGACCTCTTCAGGCCTTCAAGTGATTTCACGTTTCCTGCTTGTTGTAGTGCACTGATTGTCTCGCACATTGGCCAGTTGTGCAAATTACTTTCTTTTACACAGAGAGCAAGAGACTAGGAGCACACAACTGAACTGACAGTTGATATTAAGCAAAACCCTCTGTGTTGCTAATTATCTCCGTAGAGAAACAAGGCCACAGACATGTGCATGGGCCTCTAACCCTGTTTGAGGAAGTTCTAAGTAGAAAAAGACTACAGATTAAATTTGAAAAGCCTGTGGACATGTGGATAGCTTCATGTCTCCAACAGAAGTATCAAGGTTCTTTTCATAGCTTTGTCAGACTTTTCAAATTAACCCTGTCATTAAAGTAGATATGAAAAATTCTGGATAGGGGTTATATCTCAGAAGAGCTGATTGTGCAGTTCACCAAAAGAAAAACAACATAAAAATCAACTCAACTACACTGATTAAAAACAGAAGCTGACCAAGGATGAGTGTATTTTGAAGCTAGTCCAATGCCAAACATGCTCAAAATTGACAAGGGAACAAAAAGAAGGGGCTTATGTTAATTCCTTTGATCATTTTTATTTAAATATATTAATTATTTCTCTAATTATGCTCATCTTACTTTGTAGTTCCTTCAGCAATAGTTTTATCTAGAAACAATTAGAAATGGCCTAAGTTTTCTTCTTGTTTTCTTTGTTCTTTATTTGTTGTTTTTGCATGCCACTTTGAAAAAGGGTTTAAGGATTAATTACAGTATTTAAACAAGATTTTAAAACATTTATGAAGCATAAATCCTAAACTTGTTTATATTTATGTGGTACAAAAGGACTGAACAGACACATTAAAAAAATAAAAATAAAAAACTTCTGTAAAGCAGAGTGAAACATCAGGTTCCTTGTTTAAGTTCAACATTTTAAACACGTTCAAATCAGAATATCATTCAAAAGAAAAAAACGTTTTCATTACACAGATGTTCAGGATCTTTCTATTTCACAAGATATTCAATAATGGTTGATTTCAACTATCAAGATTGTACAACAGAAAACCAAAAGAGGGGTATTAATATCTTTTATTCAGTTTCATAATCAGATGGTTCTTATTTGCCTGAACATGCGGCAGAGTTTTTAATTGAAAATGGAAATTTCTCTATTTAAGTGCTGATTACCATAGCAGGTGGAGAGCAATTAAAATAAATGAATGGTGAAATGTCCCATATATGAGTTATAGAAATGCTCCAGGCATTTTAACATGCAGTCATACTTTTCTACATTAAGTCTTAGATCTTTTTCCTTACTCTTGCCACAGTATTAATTTAGCCGGTCTATATTCAAACGAAGTAGAAAAACGTAATAACAATAGGTGTTAGGTGTTGTGTGCATGTGTGTGCGTCTGTGCACGTCTGTGGCTTTTGGTGCTGGGTCAGAAAGCATGGTTTGCATTCAGTTTGCGACTATTGAACAGCTGAGAATGCAGGAAACTGAAAGCAGAAGCAGAGTGGAGACATGTGCCATATGGAAAACTGAAAGTTCACATCATGTATCATTATCATCATCATCTTGATCACAGACAGCTACCACACGCCCATACACCCTGGCAGAGAGAATGACAGGGTGATGAATCCCAGCATGAAGGGAGGAGTAATAGTGTGAGAGCTTTGAAGAAAAATAATATTTATTTTATAATGTGAACAGGGTCTTTCTAATTCCCTAAAATTAAAGTTCACCTCCACTGAAATAATGTTCTCAGTTTCCCAAGCACTAGCATGCTACCTTTAAAAGTTTATATATATATATATATATATATATAATATTATCACACATTCAAGCTACTGTTACTGATGAATATGCATGTTGTAAGAATACCATCTGAAAAAAATCAATGATTAACAGAGAAACTCCTTTTAGATTAATATTTTTATTTTTATTTGTGCACTGAAATTTAACCAAAGTTTCATGCTCAAGTTAAACACTTTCTTTATAGTTATATATTTACTAAGAGGTGAAAAAGTTAAAAATCAAAAAGGTCCAACAACCTGGTTGAAAATAGGTACACAGACTAATACTTTAACACACTTTATGATTAAATTTGGTCAAATTTTAAGATATACTCCTTTTTGGTAGGTATGTACCACCATGACAGACCTTGATTTTGAAGTATTTTCCCAATATGTTTTGTGAAAGTTCTCAAATTTTCAGCCATATTTAATTCAGAGCTCTTGCTGAGCATTCCAATACATTCATTTTCCCTGGTGAAGACGAGCCTTTTTTTGGGTTCACTGTGACGCTGACCTAATATAATCCCTCTTGAGCTTTCCGGCAGATGTCTGAAGGTTTTTGATCAGAACTAGAACTGTTAAATGAATGTATCTCTCTTTTTCAGCTAAGTCCAAATTTTGATTGTTTTTGAAGTTGAGGAATCTAAGAAACAGTGCAAAGGAAGTTTAATCGGAGCAAAAAGGCCAGATGAGAATGATACCCAAAATACGTCTTGAGACGAAAAGACGTAAGAACGTTATTGGTGTTTGAAAGAGATCTCAGTAGTGTGTCTGACAGGAAACAGAGACATGGTGTCATGCAACACTCCAGCTGGGTGTCATCCTCAGCTCCAACCCCCAGTGATGTATGGTGAGACGCCACTGGGAGCCGACTAGTGAGGCAGGAGACGGTGAAATGGAACCAATATCTGGAGCTGCCCTCTCTGCCATAAATTAAGTGAGGATGACAAGGATTAAATAGCTCAAGCTTTTGAGTGTTTGTGTGTGTGACTGTACTTTTGTCTTTGCGAAAACTTTCAAAATCTGACATAACAGAGGAGACAGTTTTATTAAATGAGATCATCTTTGTAGAGTGATGAGGGAAAAGGGTGAAACTGCATAAATGTCAACATTTTATTCAGTCAATATAAACTTTTATCACAATCCTCATAAAAATCAATATAAACACAAGTGTGAATGTAGATGACAAAAGGTAACACAAAGTGAATTCATCTGGGATACAGAGAGAAATATGGTTGTGTGAACAAAATAAGTCCATGTATGAGCATTTTTGCGTGCTTGCCCATGCGTGACGATCCAAGGGTATTGACTAGCATATGTTTGGAAGCTCATATTGCATCCAGATGTCACAGCAAATCAATTCCAGTCATAGAAGGCCAAATGTTTTTCATAAGCCTCACAAAGCCTGGCAGGTGCAAGGTCTTCAACAATTCAGTCGTGGTAACATGGGCAGCAATGGAAAATGCACAGATATTAAATGTTAAATATCTGCTTTATATTAAATATCAATCAGCCATATGTATAAAAATAAGGGGGAACATTTTTTTTTTATAACTTTGTGCTACTTGTTTAAAGGGGGTTAAATTTACAATGATTTGGTGAAATGTTTTTGGAAAAGAAAAGCTAATGTACTGTGGGAAAATCGAATGGGTGTTTATGGGCACAACTAGCTCACTAAAAGTACGCTTAAGCTCCTGTTTCTATTTCTTGTCTTGCCACACATGTCGGCTTATTTAAATACGAGTACTGTGAGGATGTGAATTTGGACAAAGGAAGAATTTTTTATGAAACATCAAGTTCTCATGTGTTGCTTATGATGCAGCATTGTCCATGTATTGGAATGAAGGATGTAGAATTAGGAATTTTCTGTCAGGTTAGAGCAAGCTAGTTTTCCCCATGACATCAGAGGTTTATTTTCCTTTTTTCTCATACTTAACTATAAATTCAGAACAAAGCTTTACTGTCTATACAAAGCATGCGAGTTTCTCCAAGAGTTCAAATAATTATGAGCCAAATTACAACACCAGAGTGCTGGGGCCAATTCTTGGTTTTGACATCACCAGGTGATTGATTAATTATTAAATAAAGCATCTGTTGCAAACAAAATGAAGAGATGCAATAATTTGCTGCACAGTGCCACAGAACCTTTTAATATGTCCAAAATGTACTTTGCCTTCTTTATATCTGTAGATCAAATTGAAATGTAACAGCATCTGATGCAAAGAAAGGTTATACTGAAATGCTATTGACTTAAAGCAACACTCCCTCATAGGTCATAGAAACACTGTGTGCAAATGCTACATTGTGATGGGCATATTGGATTCCATTTCCAGCAAACAGAAAATGACAAGTTTCAAGATCAGTTTTTTAAAAAAAAAATTTTGACACTTGTTTTTGGCACGTATTTTATTTCTCCAGCTCTCAAGTTTCTATTTGAGTTAGGTTACCAAAATGTCTTGATTCTGTTTGAGCTTGAGCCAAACACCCAGAATACAATTTGTTTATGGGTGTTTGGCTGTAGGCATGAAGCTGGTGTACCATGTTCAAGGTTGTTGATTCCCCAGTGGAGCTGACCTAAGTTTTATTTTCAGCTCTCAGGCCTTTGCCCTTCCAGCCCATTCCATCAAGCCAACACTCAAACAACAGCAAATAAAACCACACAACCTTTTCATTCAGCACATCAGATTAGGGTTTCATTCCTACATACCTTATGCACATAGTCAGGATTTAAATAAGGTGTTTCAGTTTTGGTAAATAAGTCAATAGACTTAGTAAGTCACTATAGCAATGTAGACTCATTTTTCATTGAACCTAGACAGAATAAGCAAAATAAAAACCACTTACAAGATTCTCATGTGTGCAGAAAGACATACCAAGTTTGAAGATGAGCAAATGAAGACTTGTCAAGACAGGCAGAGGGACTTTAACAAGGCAAAGAAGCATTTCATAAAATTTAATTATCATGTACTATCAAGACTTTGCTTGGGTTATGCCACACATAACATTTAATACGAGTATTTATCAGCCCTCAACCTCTGCCAAAAGCCAACTGCATTAAAAAACTGCTGTTAAGAATTTATTCTAAAAATTCTCTTTGAAACTAGAAGCTGCATAAAAGACATAGTTTTAAAAATGGTAAAAGTGATAAATACTGTTTAGGTTTGCCACTTATTTTTCTTCTGCCCTCGAAATATATGTTGGATATGATGATTACATGATCGTAAAAGTAGATAAGCCTAATTCTGCATCAGTTATGCTTGTTCTTGGCAGTCTCGCAAGACTTAAATGTTCCCAACTTCTCTTCTTAAACAGGAAGGATTAAATGCTGAGTTTATTTTGAAAAACAAAATACTTCAGTTTTTGACACTTGACAGAAAACTGCTGCCATCAGAAATTTCCATGGGAAATTCTCATAAAATCTTTTTGTAAGGTACAAAAACATGTTTTATAGTGGAGATGAGTTATATTGAACTCTGGACCTCTAAATCAAAATTATGTGTAATGATAACTCCCTCTATAACTGTTTGCTACCCAATGTAATCCCTTAAGCGCATAAAGTTAAAGAACTTGCACACACTTAAACTCGCTCATAGCCGTCAGACTCCGTGACGGATTTATAAAAATATTTGTGACATTTCAACTACATTAAGTTGAAGTCATTGTCAGAACAACATGATCTATTATTCTTGATGTACATAACAAATAGTAGTTTTACAAAAATGCTGGAATGAGAAGCGAGAATAAAAGGGATCTCTGCTGGAAAGAGGAAGAAAGAGATCGAGGGACAATCTGTCATCTGTCTGGTTTAGATTGTGCCGGAGAGAAAATGTACTTGGAGAGCACAAAGAAAACACTATAAATTACTCTCTGTACAACACATTCATAACCCAGCATTATCATCTCCGATCCATATATCACATGGAGAGAGCTGTTTGCATTTCGCACAAATTCACAGCCATATGGAGAGCGGCACATCTAAGGACACACACACATATTCACACTGAGCTGAATCTACGCCAAAAACCATTAATCCACTCTGTGACTGGGAACAGGTCCAAATGGGCTTGTTTATCTGCTCAGGTATCTGATGTTTTAATATGAAGTATGTAACAATTTAACTACCAAAATATTTATAACTGTGTCAGCTAAAATATGCAACTTTGATGGAAGTAACTGTGGAGTTTATACTAATGTTACATAGAAGATGCGTGCTAGATAAAAATTTAAAAAAAATCTGGAACAGTAGTCTGTGAATAACAGACATTATGCCCCACAGCATGGTGCTTATTATAATTTCGTAAAAATTTTTGTGTAGACATGGTTTTATTCTACCTTTACTGTTCAAAACAGTAAAACTTGGTTGAACTAAACATTCCAAGATTTCCTTTTTATTATATCCTTGTTGATATAAAACTATCAAAAGTAAACATAAACTTCTGTTAATGACCCTGGAGGTCACTGCTGTCTAAAATATCCCGTCCTTCAACTTTCTCACTTCACCCTACTCATCTTTTTACATTCCATCTATGGATACACATAACGTCTCTTGTTCCCTTTATTTCTCAAATGAACAGACCTGGTAGTTTACCTGGAGATATATGAATTATCTGGAGCAGTGATATAGATGGAGACTGTGACCTGCCAGCACCTCAAACTTGTTCCAAATCAATTTACTGTTCCATCACTGTGACCCAGTTGTTCATCCTTCTCCCCCTTCCCTGTCCCTGCCCCTACAATGCTGAGCAATCTCCATTTATCAGTGTCTCTGTCTCCATTCTCTGCTCTCATCTATTCTCTTAAAATTACTAAGAGTCAGATTTTCTTGACAATGAGAAAAGTTTGTCTTTTTGGGCATCACTTCAGAAAAAAGAAGGAACACTGGAGAATGAATTGGGATTTGAAAATAAGCTTGCCCTGAAACCTTTTGTTCCACTGCTCTCATGCAGTATTCATAGATCTCGATGAACAATTCCTCGCTTTGCATTCATTTTTTAACCTTGCTAGTCAGGCGCATGGTTAATGACCTTGAGGCAAAAGCAAAACAGTGTGACTCACACCTGCTGCTTCTGTGGGAAGAACGCATATGTGTGATTTGATTTGTGTTCATATGCAGGAAATGTCTTTTTTTCAATAAAAATTGGTAAGGGGTTGGATGGACAAAAGCTAGCAGCAAATTGTATTAATTGGAATATTATTGAAAAGTTGATATTATAGATCCATAATACACAG
>CAEFZY010079042.1:27500-81646 GCA_903066815.1 Brachyrhaphis roseni
GCTTCAATAAGCATGACTCCTATCAGCCTCACATAGATTTGATGGATCATATCTATTGGCCCAATCATTTGTCACAACAAAAGGAGGGAGCAGACACAATGGCTATAGTAGCTCAAATTATATCTAATACCTCACTTCCCAACCTAGAGTGGCTCCGCAGAATGAAAGCAAAGTAGGGATGTCTTTTTCTTTGTTTTTTCACAATCAAAATTTTACAGTGTGTGGATTTAAATATTGTTTAAATATTTATTTGAATGACAATGGTAACATTAACTCTTTCAGAAAAGTCAGTCAAACTAAGTAAATACATACATATTTAACCCCTTAAATTTCTGCAATTTGACCTGGAAGTATGTAAAGTACCATATGCAGGACGTACACAGTATGCATACAAGATGAATCGGTGAAAGTGTAATTGAGCATTTGTTGAACACACCTGCATATTTAACTTTCATTACCAAAGGAATATTTTCCTCTTTTTTTGTTTCGTTTTTCAGACATTTTAATAGAAGAAAATATTTGAAAAAAGTATGCAATTAAAACCCAGTAATCACTGGATGTCTCACTGTGGCATGGATTGTAAAGACGTAGATGTAAATATAGATAATTCTCAACAGGAACTAAACATTTTTATCATCAGATTCCCAAACTAGCTTTTAATTCTGCAAAACCCCCAATCAGATTTCTTGTTGGAGAAAAGGTCTACGTGAAGTGCTGTAGTTGATCAGAGTATTGTTGCAGTAAAATGGAAATTATAATTTTATGTGTGTGTGTAGGCTACTAATTAGTCAGTTTGTTCTACATGCATTTAGGATCGTGGGGAGGACGGCAGGATGGGGGCACACAGATTTGTTTCCTACAGAGGCCATCTGTTCAAGAGATGCTCAAACACACACACATTCATATTTACACTGGAGAAAAACCATAAATGGAATGCATGAGGAGCTTGCCATTGCTTGCAATGTTTAAACCAATTGAAAATATTTACTCAAATTGCCAACAACAATAATATTTATCAAAATGTTGAGTAGCCCTTGAGGCCTGGAGTTTGACACCTGTGCCTTAAGGCAGTCACTGGAGTCAAATGACTTCTGTAAATGTCAATGAGACTTCTTCACCTGTCCACAGGTATGTTGGCCCACTCTCTGTGGCCATCTGCTTTAGTTGTCTCAGGTTTGAGGGATGCCTTCTCCAAACGACATGTTTCAGTTGCTTCCACAGATGTTAAATAGGATTTAGACCATTGCTCATGGAAGGCCAGTTCAGAATAGTCCAATGTTTTGCTCTTAGTCACTCTTGGGTTGTTTGTTTTAGGTCATTTTCTGTTGGAAGACTCGTGACCTGTGATTGAGACCCGAGCTTTCTGACATTTCTCTCCAGAATGCCTTGATAGTCTTGAGACTTTATTGTACCCTGCACTTATTCAAACTCCCTGTGCCAGATGCAGCAAAGCAGCCCCAGAACATAACTGAGACAAAGAACAATGAATGGTCTGATCTGAAACTGATGTACCTTGACTTTGGACTTCCCCTTTAATTTCTTTGGAGGTTGTTATGGGCCCTTTGGTTATCATTTGTGTTGTCCTTCTCCTCAATTTGTCAGCAATTTTCTCTTTGGCCAGGGAGGGTTGGTTGTAGTCCTGTAGACCTCAAACTACTGAATTTTTTTTAAACTATAATCATGGGAGCATGAAGCTGCTTGGAGATCGTCTTTTATCATTTAACCTTTAACATGCTTGTCTATAATTTTCTTTCTAATCTCCTGGGACAACTCTCTCCTTCTCTTGCAGTGGTCCATGTTCACTGTGGTACACACCATATCACTAAAAAGCACAGGACTACTTCTCACCCTTTAAGTAGGCAGAATGACTCTAATGCTAATTAGAGGACAAAACTTAGTTTCACATGTTCCTATGGTCAATTTATTTTCAGTCTTTTCTAGAGGTATCAACATTTTTGTCCCGGTCTTTTTCATCAGTTTATTTTTTTATAATTATGTTGAACCTAAATTCAAAGACAATGTCTGATTTTCACAGGTTCGTTTTCAGTCAAATTTATTATTACTTTGGTCAGTTTGTTGTGGCGACTGTTGTGGAGTATTCAAGCAAGGATAGCTATTTCACATAGAACTGCAACTGTGGCTGGACAATCTGTCAATGTCTAGAAGTCCCTCAGGTCTCCTTATGTTGTGCTTTGATGAGTAGATTAACTTCATGTGAGGGAATCAGGCAAAAGCTCTGACCTCACAGGAGATGAGAGGTACAATAGTTGAGACTGGAAGAGAAAAACCATAGATAGCAAATTGACTCAATCTTGATGTATTACAATTATCATTTATATATCAATTAATTTTATGACTTATCATGTACCTTTTTTAAAATCCTAGCACAGGTTTGGTAAATTTAAATCTACTTCTATGACCCATCAGCCTACCATGTCGGAAAATTTTACACTTTTGTGTACACCCAGTTTCACTATTAATAAACTTATATGCCTTTCCATCCAGCCCAACTTGATTTTTAACATGTTTGTCTATTTCAGTTGAGTATGTGAAATGGCTCTCCTGTTTGAAGTATTGTGGTATTTCACTTTGCAAGATCAACTTTCAAACACACAGTAGAGGATTGTGAAAAAATACCTTTCAGAATCAAAAAGTATCCCTTCTCCTCATATGTTTTTTAAGAACTCAAAGCCTAGAGGCTGTGAACAAACTGGTTGAATTCATTTGATTATCTTGCTCCAACACTGCTGAGCTCAACAACTCAAACAATAAGGAACCCCCAATACACCCTATCAAAAAACCTCCACAGCAACACAAAGAAAGTCTAAGGAATCAATATTCCACCTTTTGGAGGCACATATAACTGTGAGTCTGAGCTGTAACACATTGTGTGGTAAGCTCTTTCTCACTTGGCTGACCTTGAATGAAGCCTCAGATGAGAAGAAAATACTATTTTCACCTCACTCCTGGACCAGAAGTGGCTTGCTGTTGGCTATGTGTGTGCATGGGAGAGTGTGTGTCCATTTTTGTGTCCTATTTTAAGTTAGAGATTACTTTCATAAAACTGTAACACCTTCTTGGTACTAGCTAATCTATTATGCTGTGATCACTAAAGTTCATTGATGAAAATTTTGGAATAAATAGATTTTTCTTAGGAAATGTTGAATACTGTTGAAAACAATATTTTCTGCCAACACAACAGAACTCACTAAAGATGCAGTAGAGAGTTTTCCCGTGTTATTTTTTTTCTCTGCCATTTGCACAGCGGCAGCAGCCCAACAATCTTGAGCTTGAACCACGGTATGTGGAGGATGGGTGAGAGCAGCATGTACATGAGCTTAATTGACATTACTAAAGACAGTCCTAGTGGCTCTAAATGGTTTTCTGACCAAGAGCAGAAAACTCATTATGATTCTAGCAAGTTTAGCATTTGTTATGATGCATATACAAGTTATAAAAACCCTTCACATATACAGAGAGCACAATTCCCCTGTCACACTAATGCATATCTGTCTTTTTTCAACAACATATGAACATGTGTCGCTTTAACTACATAGAATTTCATCATCGCCTTCCTATACATCTAACACTGTAGCAATGCAATCATCAGCTTAATTTGCTGCCACTGATTATGGGATATGTTATAACTCTGTAAGTGGTAAAACTTCTCACTACATACACCACACATGCAGCCGAGTGCTCAGAAAATGTCAAACCAAGAAAATAATTATAGTATTACCTAATATTATGCTATGCTACACAAATTTCCTGCTTGTAGTCATGCTAAGTCAAATGCTTGGAGTGACTCAAATGGCCTCAAGATACTCAAGATAATTATTACCAAAGTACCTTATTCTGTCCCACACCAGCAGCACACTAAAGTTTGCATCTTTAATCCCAATAAGATTAATCAGATTCAAACTAAGAATCAGTGATACAGTGGCTGGAGTTATTTCTGAAACAAGACCTTAAAATTAGATGACAATCACTAATAGGGATGGTGAGGTAAGGCAAGGTAATGTTTTTATATAGCACATTTTCAGCAAGAAGGCAATTAAAAGTGCTTTACATGAATTAGAAAGAAATAAAACAAAACAACAAACCAAAGGAAAGAGCAAGAAAAGAAAAAAAAACAAAAAAAGGTATGGTAGGATGTTGGGCCTACCATCTTTCTTTTGAGAATGACCTCAAAGAGAGGTCAACAAGGCCTGTATTCAACAAGGAGGTAGTTAAAACCATGTTTCACATTCAGCTTATAATGATATAGAAAGTAAAACTGCTGTAACACTGTTTCCTATCCCACTGTGTATGATCGTGTATTTAAAAAAAGTTTCATGTGAGCCTACAAACCAATTCATTAAACTAGAATATTATTGAAAAGCCCATCTATTATAGGAACTTTATCACTAAGTAAAACACATTATATAAATTAATTACACACAGATGGAATCTTCAGACTCTTTGTTTCCGTCAATTATGATCATTTTCCACTGAGCGCTAATCAAAATATGACATTAATAATTAAAATAATACATGAAACCAATAAAAAATGTTTAAGACACAAATGTCAGCTTACTGCAAAGTATGTTTAATACCTGCTGAAATGTTATTTTCAAGAGGTGCTTGAAACTGACAGATGAGACTGATCAGCACATGTATTCCAATTTATTGAATAGGAGCGTAAACCTAAGAAAGTTGAGAATTTTAAGTAGTATGTGAGGATTTAAAGGAATCAAAATTTGATTAAAATAAATAAAAGCTAAAACATTTCCATTATAGATTCATGCTTCCTACCTTTACGCCAAATCACAGCAGGATGAATTTTTTTACCCTGCTGAAGTTCATTCATCTTCCAAATCCTGTCCCGCTTATTTGTTTGGATGTAAAGGACCTTCATCACATGTTTTTCCTCTTAAACTCTGAGTCCCTTAGCGAGTTTCTTGATTCTGAACAACTTTCTCTGTCGGTGACCTTTTAGGTTACATCCTCTCTGTCCCTGACCCTCTGACTGAGAGCAGCCTTGGGAAAGCGTCGGCAGACTGATTTACACATTCACGGGACAGTGGCGCATTAGAGAGGTCATAAGGGCTTTGTATTTCTTCACTATTCCAAGAACCAGGCCTGTATTCTAAGTTAGTGGTGATTTACTGAAGGGTTCTGTGGATCTGAGAGGCCATGTCAAAGGACATGTGGAAAATATGCAGAAATCTGAGAAGTGTTTTGCAACAGAGTTATGTCTCTGTTTGTAGTTCAGTTATTTTAGACAAGGAGAGAATGGAAAGGCCTGACTTCAGTTTATTTCTTACTCAAAGCAAAGAGAAGCAGATTCTTCCATTTCCTAAACTAAGAAAAACTGAATCTTAAATATTTTATGCTTTTATATACTTATATATAATTGTTCCTTCATTTTAAACAAAGGAAATTGCTAAAGGTAGCAAATTTTGGATAAAACTTTTACTTGGTCGGTTTATTGCTTTTGTTTTCATTCTGTTTATTACATCAGTGTTTCTTAACCTGATTGTGCTGACGGCGATGGGGGGGGCAATAACTCAGTAATTAGATTTACATGCTAGAAGTATTTACAATAAATGGTCGATCAGAATAAAAAAAGTGTAAACACCCCAATCAGAATATTCTGATCAGATTCAGCTCAATCGGAATGAATTTCTAATCCAAATGAGAGGGGTTGTAGACAATATGGTGTGCATGTAAACACTTTATGTTATTCTGATTGTGGTAAATTGACCTGACATGGTGGAAGCAAAACTGGTCGACTGCAGCACCATAAATACTTTCACTTTTCTGTCATATATTTGTTTTAGAAAGAGAAATCCATTTTAAGTGATGAACAACATCAAGTAAACACCAAAGAGCAAATGCTGAGACTTTTGTTTTTCTTCGATTTTGAATATGGTTAGATGTGCCATTTAGCTTAAAGATCTGGATATATTTTAGTTTGCATCTCCATAAATGGTAACTTTCAAATGCAGCAAAGACAGTAGAAATTGACATTGTTTTGGCATCTAACAGATTTTTTCTTCATTGTGAGGACACATGTAAAGAAAACATTGAAGTACAAAAAGAACTGAGTGAAATTTGGACTCCGAAAAAAATCCCTTTTTCATGGGTTTGTTTGACATTGAGTACAACTGATATAAACACATTTTGTTTATTCAAGCATGCATTTTATTTATATGTCAAACAGGATTAAACATGTGGTGTGCTAATAGAACCATGTGTCTCCTCCATCACTCTCAGATAATAGTGAACAGTCATTTACCATCTGCCAGTATACTTTTTACATGAACTGCGAAATACCTCTAAAAATGCAAATTTTCCTCACTGAATCACTCACTCATTATAGTTGTAAGGAATTAGCATGTTCAGAAAATTTAGTTTTAACAACTTGACATATAATGCTGAGCAGTTTCTCAACAAGCCTAAGGCTGACGCAGCTCGCACATTTTTGAGAAACAACTCTTTCATTGACGTCTGGCATTGAATTTTGTTTATTTTCAGAGACGACAAGAGAGGTCTATGAAAATGGTTTGAAAGTGCTTCATATTCCTTGTATCCTGCCTTCAGTGTCACCATCATGGTGGTCTTTCATTTATTGCTTCTATTAATCACCTGGTAGACATTAATTCAGTCATGGTTAGTATCCCAGGGATTTACATCACAACAAGCTTAAGACATTTCTGACATCTTGAGAAACAATGTCAAATTACTTATTGACATCTCAGAGTAAACTGAAATTTAAGTCCATGATATATCCTAGAATTGTTTCCCCTTTATGAGGTTTCACTCTAGCATCATTAATTTTGTCCAATTTATGCCTTGCCTTTGTGATTAGAAGAGAAAAAAAAACACATTTTCAACATAATGTGTACACTATTTATATAAATTTACATATGTACAAACTTCTACCTCATAAGAAAAGAGCTATCAGTGTGACTCTGACAAAACATACAGAAGATTTTCAGAAAATGGTTGTTGTGGAAACTTTGATTCCTTAAAAAATTTTATATTGATAATTTAAACAGCACATACATTAGATGTAAACATTGGTATTTACTATGCAAATTAATCAAATAAGGCATATTTTGTTGGCAAAATGCTAATTAAAAGAGAAATGTGATGTATGTAACGTGATTCATGGCACAACCAGCAGGAACTGCAAAAACTGTTTAAAATGGTAAACTTGGTGTTTGAAATCAGCTTATTTACACAGCAAACCTGAGCCATTTCTGGGGTGGGGAAAATCCAGAGCTGATTAACATATCGGCTTCGTTTGGCTATTTGCATACTTTTCTTATTAGTTTCAACCAATTCGCTGCATGTTTGGAAAACACACATGGCTACCAAACATAGCCACAATCACATTTGAAGACGAGAGATACGGTCCTACCAGAAAAGAAAAGAGAAATCTCCACTTGAGACACCAGAGTTCGTGTACAACGTGAGAATAGATTCTTTAGCCACTTTCTTTAGCAGAAAGAGAGCAGAAATATTATGATGGATTTGAAAGACCTCCTTGTCCATCATACATTTAAGTCAGCTCTGCTGCAACCTGTTTGGTCATGGAGACCAACACGTCACCACACGCAGATCTGTGCTGCACTGCTGCAGCTTTCCTGACTATACTATGACAGTAACCAGGTGGGTTTTTCCCCAGACAGCGTTTAGATCTGGGCCAAATTCATTTATAAGTCGCCAAATCCACATAACAGTCAAAGGAGGTTTACGCACATGTGCCAGTTCTGGCGTTCAGGCTGGGATCACAAGCCAACCTGCTTTCTCACAAATCTTGTTTGCAGAGTGCCAACATTGAAATGGTCATAGCTTCATTTTTCTTTTATTTCTTTTTATTTGACACTGGAAAGCTTAGAATCCAAACTTTCAGAATCTGTCAATAGCTCCAAAAGCCCCCAGGGAAAACTTGTTCCTGGTTTTTTACGTGGCCAGTCACATATGCCACCTTGGCTGTGTGGTGATTTGGGGTGTTGTTGTTACAATAGTCCACAGGGGAACTATCTCCTTACTGAAATTATGTGAGGCAAGGCATCATATAACCTCCATCTGCTCAATTTAAATACCATCCTTTCTACTGTACTATGTTCCTTTATATAGTACACATGTTTTTTGTCCAGTTAGAAGGTTGCAGGGGCGCTGTATAGGGGGAAAAAAGTTAGGACAATTTCAAGGGCCCCTGATCGACAGGGGGCCCTCCCACAAAAGATTTTATTTTATTTTTCTTATATAGATATAAAAAAAATGGGGTCCCTGTCAGTTACAAAATTAATCACATCTTATTTTTAAAATTGTTTTAGCAGTAAAAATTAAATATTCCCACTCTCAGACTAGAAAACACACCTCTTTAATTGCCCTGAACCCCCCTGGATCTTCATGAAATGGTTCGTCAGTGGAAGACAACAACAACTGCGGCAGTTACTATGCTGCCAAGAAAAATTATAAAGTCAAGCTTTCAAAACAAGAGAGAGAAAGAGAGTCAATTTATAGCCCAGTTTTTCTTCAACATAGGTGGGTAGACTGTGAGATTATCAACCATTTAGCATAGTTAGCTTAGCTACAGAGTACTGTTTGCCTCCATTTTACTAGCATTTAATGAATAAGGACATAATTTATCAACATATTCATATATTTAACTTCTCTCTGTACCTTTTAACACACTTAACATCAGAAGAGTCAGTCAGCATAACCTTCTAACCTTTAACCCCTGTTCCTGTGAAAAAGGTGAGCAACACTGTGTTCAATGACGAGCTAGTTAGCATCATTCCAGGAAGTCTGTGGATTTTTCCTGTCTCTCTACTTTTTTTTACAATTATACAACAAAAATGATTTATTTACTACTCACAGAAATAAAAAAATAAAAATAAAAAAATCTTCCATTAGCACACTTAGCAGTGTGCTAAGCGCTAGGACTGTCCTCCTGGTTCTGATTGGTTGTTTTTGGTCAGAACGGTGCATTACTTTAGACAGCAGTAGCAGGTCAGGGAGGAGATTGATTTGTTTCACAGATTATCTATTTCATAGCAAACTGTCAACATGGTGACAACTTTAACAAATACGGAGAAAACATAATTTTTTTTTATTGAAGTTATATACTGCAGCTTGAACAAAATGCAACAACATAGCATTTTTTGAGAAAAGGATTGTTTTATGTATATTTTGCATGTTGCCTGTTACTGTTGCTGGAGGAGAGAAAATTCAATAAGCTAAAACTAATAATAGAAAAAGTTTAAGCAACCTATTTACATGCAGTATGTGGACTGTCATATTGTACAACTATGAATATTGGACCAAAGAAATCAACACAGTTGCAAGCCTTTAAAATTGTGACGCTTTTGATGGGTCAGATAGACTCAAAAAATTGTAACAGCAGTTGTGAAGAGGGAGGTCCAATTTAACTTTTCGTCATGGGGCCCAAGATTTCTGGCGGCCCCCTTGCAAGGCTGATTTATATATGTAGAGCTAAAGTAAATACTGTACATGTAGATTTAAAAAGGTTTGTTTAACAACTTGTTCTGTAAATGTGGCTAAGATAAAAAGTGGAAGATGCATGTTGAAATCATATCCATCCATCCATTTTCTATACCTGCTTAATCATTACAGGACTTTGTAATGAGACCCTGCAGGACTCAATTTATATAGCACTTTAAACTAGAACCACATTCAATCAGTCACACTCAGTATCGCAAACTCATTCATACACTGATACATAGATACAACGCTACATGAGGTTAAGCACATTGATTGATGAGGAAGCTGAAAATGAATGCATAACTGTCATAACAAAGAGACACACATGACAGGAAACCATGCACTCTCACCTATCTAAAAGGAATTTGTAGGGGGCAATTAACCTAACGTGGGCTTATGGACTAAATTATACACAGAAAGTGATAGTACAATATAGATTAGAACACAGGAGCTTGCTTCAAAGGAACAGCGTGAAGACATTCCCACTTTGCAGCTCTTGCTAAGAGATTTGGAAGGCAAACAAAGGTCTTGAAAAGATAGGTACTGTAACACCACAAAAGAGTGACAACAGGCACTGCAGTAGTTTAGAGAAAATAAAGGGGATGAAAATCAACTGGAAACTATAAAGCTAAGGGGGAAACCATGTTATTTTGAAAAGTGAGAGGGCTGTACCTTCAGGGCTCTCCCAGTGGAAATTATGCCCCTGCATGCAAGGGGAACTATTGGCAGCCTGCACTGGAACCCCGTATGATGTTTTTATTGTCCCTCCTGTGGCTGGCAAGTAGATTATTTTGTAACTCCAGCATAAATTCAAGACTGATAAAAATAAGAACCACATCATAGCGCATGTTTCTCTGTGTCTGATCTTAGGAGAACATTTTGAAAAGGTGGACTAATAAGTGATATTTATTTTTCCACTCCATAAACTGAAATCTTATTTCAGCCATACATTGTAATGCTAAGTTTTGATCGTCGCATGTTATATGCAGAAAATGTAAAAAAATGTAGAAGACATAGGAAAAGACCAAGGAACACACCAGAAAGGTCAGGGATTTATTTATTTTTTAATCCAAAATGTTATGTAAAGCATTGACTAAAAGAGGCTGAATATAAATACACACACCTATCATTTCAGATATTATTTTTTTCAAAAAACAAATAAAATAAATGTATCCATGCATATGCTTTTTTTCACCTAATTATGCAAAGCTTGGATTGGTGAATCACATAAAATCCTAATTAAATATGATGCAGTTTGTAGTCGTAAGTGATGAAATGTTAAAAAAGTTTAAGAGTTGTGAATACCTTTAAGGGCAGTGTAAGTGGTGCCAAGTTAACCTTCAAAGAAACCTTAGACATTTGATTCTAAGAACTTCCACACAAAGCAACTGCAACTTCCTACACACAGCTGCACCCTTAGAGCTTTAGTTATAAACTGCATACTGAGAGAAACTTAAGGAGGCAAAACCTTGACACATTAGAGCAGCCAACATTATGCCAGCTGCATCAGCTACAATTCTTTGTAATAGCTATTCAGTTTACACCAACTATAAATATCTTCATCTTCACACCACACGATCTTAGATTCTACATCTTTTTTGACTAATGTTTAATAAGCATAGTCAGATTCAAAGCATGCATCAAACATTAACACAGGATTTACACAGGCCTGGTCTCCAGCACGCCATCCTTTTAATGCGATCAAAGAAAAGTATTCATCCTGTCCAAAAAGAAATCAAGCAGCACACTTGCCTCTCTTCTCTGATCAAAGCATAGCAATTTTGCCTGACTTTTTTTTTTTTTATTGTTTTGTGTTTTATTGAAAGAAAGATATGTTTTCTTTTATTTGAACAATCATTGTTTGCCTTCTACTATGGTGTATTCTGTTTTTTTTTTTTTAAACAACTTTTGAAGAGACTCTGGTACTGATCTCCCGACTTTGCGATCAAGTGAACTTTTTGAGACCTCATAGTGACAGGTAAGGGTCTTGTCAGAATTTGTGTTTCTGTTTGTCATGCTGACAACATTGATAATAAGGTTCCAAATTCAAGGTATTATGACATTTTTTATAAACTGTAGAGCTTATGACTAAGTTTAAACATGAAAAGGGAAGCCTTCAATATTTACCAAACAATTCTCTCTGTCCCTTGCTCGCTCAGTCTCTCTTTCACACACACATAAGAAAAAGGAAGGAAGAAAGAAACAAACAAGGAAAAAAACAGAATGAAAGAAAAAGGCAGTCTGGTCCTTATTAGGTCCTAGCTGGGAATAAACTACCTCCATTTTGACATTAATTGACAGTTGGATTAGCTGTTATCAGAAGCAGATTGGAGGAACCGTGGGACATAAGCTTTCTTTTATACACCAATAATTTGGCCTCTGTTTGACTCAACAATGAAAATAAGTGCAAGCCGTGGTTATGATTTTTGTGACTACTGCCCCAGTCACATTATTCCAAGGTTTCGATAGCTTCTTTTTTCATGTCTCCTGTAACCTTTAATGAAATGGTTTTATAATTCTCTAAGCTTTATGATGCCTTTGTATCTACCAAGACAAATAATGTGTGTAGATTGACAGTATATTTAGTTCCAAGGTGGGATTAAACCATCGTTTTTTTTTCAGAACACCAAAGAAAAACCCAAGATGTAAAACACAACCAAGACCCTGAATGAGTGGTCAAAGCAGAATCATAGAGAGAAAAAAAAAAAAAAATTTTAAATTGTGCTTTTTGTTTTTTTGCTGAGTATACTACTTGGAATGAAGAAGCCACCTCATGCTTTAAACAGCAGCGTCAGAGGTTTTAAAATGGTAAACTTTGTGTTTGAAATCAGCTTCTTCCCAGAATACAGTTTTATTTACCTTAATTGGCAGACAGGCTGAGCAGTATTGGGACAAGCAGACAATAAGTTCATTGAAAAATGCTCACCTATAATTGAATGACCTTATCAAACAAAATCCAAGGTTGTGAACGTGACATGGGGCAATGCTAAATTCATCATGTACAAATTTAAAGTGTACAGCCCAACTGCACCCATTCAAAGACATGATTGTGCAGCAAAACAGATCCAGTGGCCCAGTCACCTGTGTGACTGCAGCAGTAAAAAGGTTTATGGTTACTCTGGAGGAGCTGCAGAGATCCACAGACGTCTAGCAAAAAGTCCACACCTGAAACCAATTAAATATCTGTGGAATGAGCCCAAAAAAAAAAAAAAAAAAAAATCAGAGTGAGATCAGTTGATTTTTTGTAAAGAAGTCTGTTCTAAAATTTCCATCTCTACATTTTGACTGAATACAAATGCATATTCACTTTTAATCTATAAATTTTTTTGTTATTCTTTTTTCACATTGTGCAACTTTTGAGTGGGTCTATCATATGAAACATTAAAATATATGAATGTTTCATAAATATATTAACATTTCATTAATATATTAATTTTATGTTTATGTTTTATGCCAAAACATAAAACTTTTTTATGTTTTGACAAAACATAAAAACGTTCAAGGGAAATAAATATGTTTGAAAATCTAAAGTTATGAGGAGATAAGAATAATATACATTCCTAGGAATCAAACTTGAATGTTTACGTGGGAGCAGTGGCAAAGCGAACACATCCAAAGCCTACCTCCTATTATCACACTATATTTGATAAATTAGAAGGCAAACTATACTTGATGGCGCAATAATTAGGGGTCATGAATTTTCGCAAGCAACGTGTCACCACAAACATTACTGCCATTTATTGTTATGAATGTTTAACAAGGCTTGCTGGTTATAAATATATTTGTTCACATTTGTATGTACATATTAACTTTGTGGAAACTTTTGCTGAATACCTCAGTTTAAACTTTTCAGGTAGCAACTTTACCCCTGATGCTACTCCAGTGTCCCTTACATATGCTCGATTTTTAGGAAAAAGATAAATGATAATTTCTTGTACAATTGGAACGATTTTGAATATTAGAAATATATGTATTAAATTTGTTAATCAGTTAGCTGCTTCTAATAATGTATTCCAGAAACTATGAGTAAGACTGAGTTACAGGAAATGTAAAAATTGAAAGTCCTGCCAAAGGGTAAATAAAGTCAACACATGTTTTCAAAAGTAAATTAATCATTGAGACAATTCTGCTTACACATGTTTGGGCAGTAATACATAGTAGCACATTTACATCCATCAGTCACACACAAAGCACGGTACAGTTGCAGCTCTTTTCACTGAAAAGCCTGATTCACTACACCAAGTCAACATCAAACTATTCACCTTCTCTTGGTACTTTCTCTCTTCTTTTCATGTAACTCCCTCCCTCTCTCTCTTTCTACTGTCACGGAGCTATGCTGGAGTCAATCTTTCATCTCGAGGACTAAAACATCAACACCTGACGTAGGTTAATAGGAACAAAATGACAAGTCATCTAAAAGAACTTAATTCTCCGTTGTCCAGCGTATAGGCCTCAGAATGAGAAGAAATGTGTTGAAGTTTAGCCCACAAGTGGGAAGCAGCTGCAGCTTTACTGCTGCCAGGATTTCATTTCTTTAAGCGCACATCGTCAGAAAGTTCAACAATTACAGCAGAGAGCAGATTATAAACATGATTACCATGGATCCAGATGATAATGGCTTTACCATGCAATTACAACAAAGGGGGAATTAGCCAGTGGATGGGAACATTGTAGCCGAGGAATTTATCATATTTTATATTTCAATAAGTCCTCATCAGCCTTAAATTAGGTGAAAGATATATGAAAAAAATATATAGAAATATAGTATAAATCAACAATTTATTTGGATGTGAAAAGTTTAAATCTAACTATAAAAGCACTAACTAAAACAACAGTTTTTATTTACATTAATTTAACAAAGTAAGAACTGTACAACAAAATTTCATGTGCCAGACTTTCCTTGACAGAAATATATTTGATATTTGGATTTTATGCCAAGCTGATTTCACTTGAAAATCATTCAATAATATCATCATCTACTTAATTGTGTAGATCCCTCCAAAGAAAAATAAGTAAATAAAAAAACATTTAAAAAGTAAAAATATGTGAAGAGTATAAATGCATTTAAAATTATGACAGATGTGTCAGAATTGATTCTGAAACATCTGTCAGAATTTGTCAGAAATCTGTCAGAAATTTCTGACAATAATACCAAAAATAATGTCCAGCAGAGAAACATTTATCCTGATGTTTATAGTTGCTGTTAAAGCTTTTGTCAGTGCCATACTAATTTTAGTTCATAGTTTTAGTTCCCTGATTATTTTTGGGCATGTATGCTATACACAGAAAGTAATGAACAGTTTTCAAGTTGCAAACACACCTTAAATTAAATGCTTTGAATATTTAGTGGTATACAATTTGATTTCTCTCAACAACCTTTAAACCTCTCTGTAATAATGTATATGTATAAAGTACTTTTATAGTTATTCCCCTAGTTATTGTAAAATAATCTAAATATGCTACGTAAACCGGTGCACACAGATTTTACCTTTCATTTTTTTGTAAAATTATATAAAAAATATCAGAACCTGTGAAAGTGATGCACGTACTCAGCGGACTTATGAAATCTCTGACTTAGATCAGGGTTTCACCAGCAGAACCTTCTTCTAAAATTTGCAGCTTGGCACCTTAGAATGACGGCTTGGAGAACTAAAACAACTTATGACTATTGCCCGGCACTGCATTTATATAGTTTTGTCAATTGTTTTCACCATCAATGTGTCTGCTCTCCTATACTGGTATTCAGCTGCAGTGCCAAGCAGTGTTGAGTAACCCTGAGTATAAGCTCTACGGCTTGTCTTGGTGTAAACAGATGGTCTGAACTGTGATGACTGGTTTCTGATTTCAGCCAGATAGGGATAAAGGCTGTCAGCCGAGTTTTCCAAGCTCTGCAGAGGTAGAATGAGTGAAAGAGTTTGAAATATGCAAAGTTTAAATAAAATCAGAGGTCCAGTTTCATAAGGGAAGGGATGTTTAGATATTTTCAACTCCATTGTGAAGAGTGACAAGCTGAAATCTAAGAACTCATGGTTTTATGCTTGTGTGACTATCCACCATTTTGGCCACCATCTATGCACAGGCTAAATTCGATTCATACAGAATTTACTTCAATTTCTACACATACGACAAAATTATGTTAATAATTTAGAAGTGCCTTTTAAGACACCTTAGTAAAATAATATTTCTTTGTCCTCCACATTACATGCGTCTCACTTTGTGTCATTCTAATATAATATCCTAAAAAATATTCTTGAAGTCTGTGGACATGTGACAAAATGTGAAGTAGTTCAAGCAGTATGAATCCATTTCCAACGACCTGTAATAAACAAGTTCACCCACTTTCTTTCATCTCGTATAATTTGAATAGCCTTCCAGAAATGTGCCTTTGAAATTGTTCTGTAAGCCTCAGAGTACATGTATTTATTGCACTGTTATTGTCTTCCAAGATGAGAGTCCCTATGATGAGATATGTTTGACCTTGGTTCAAACTGTCCTCTTATCATGACATCCGACACACACTAAAATAATTCTTCCATTTTCTGATGTCAGTGTGAGATTGATTTTCATATCATAAATAACAGAAGAACTCTTTTCAAGTGGGATGACGTTGTGAAATTTTAACAGAGCTCTGCAAGCTTGCTGAGAACTACAGCTATGAAAAGAAGCTGCCTAACATGAATTAAATGTTCCTTCTGATGTTACCACCTCCTATTTCAGAGGGCAGGTGGAACCATGTAGTTTATGTGGGTTTCATTTGAACAGATTGGAACTTTACAAGAATGTCTTGTCATATTTTCCATCTGAAAATGCTGGGGAGTTAGCAGACCATCACATTATTACAAGACCTTTGATAAGTATACCTCTGTTATAAGGGAAAGTCGGCAAGATGCCCTCAGTCAGTGTGAGATTTTCTGTTCCTCATTTGCCAATGTATTCCATGTAGACTTGCCAACATGTGCTCATGAAGAATTTTAGCTTGAGTCAATGATAAAAATTTTTTTAAAAAAGAATCACATTCATGCCAAATCTTTATTGCATGCTAAACTGAAAATTATTTGTTCTTACAAATGACAGATGACATAAAGCATACAAACATTTGATGTGAACTACAACTTACAAAACTGTCTTATAGGTCACTTCACAGTCCTTGTAGGACCGTTTGTTACAGCAAAATTATTTTCATGTCACTGAATGTTTTTCAGTCCTCAGAACATGATGAGTCTACAACCTTGTTAGGCTGTTATTGTTTCGTTTATTTAACTGAATGCCTGATAAGACATTGAGATAAGACTGAGGAAAGAATTTTATTAAAGGCAAAAATTTTACATTTAAATTAGAAGTCTAGAACACTTTGAAATCATCCGTCATTAGCCTTAAAATTATTGATTGCTGAATGTGTCAAATTTTGAAAGTGAATGCTGTGTGCTATTAAATTAAGTGAGTATGTGTTTGAGATTACAGGATTCAACCGTCATCTAAAAGATGGGAACCTCACACCCACAGACATGCAGGATGGATTACAAGAGCTGAAACAGCAATAACTCTAACCTGAAGTGAGGTACTTTGTTCTGTTTTACTGTGGTGTAAAGCAAATATTTGTAGCTTTTCAAATTTTACATCAAGATTTAATCTTTTAATGTCACATTCAGCATTTCATGGCAGTATAATTAAGCTCAAATAAAACAAATACACCTGATATGGTTCAGTTCAATTAATAAATTATGTTAAATTAACATAGAAGCAAAGACATACAGTATGTTTGTTCATCCATTGGTAGATTAACAATATAATGCCTCCATTTGGGCACAGAATCATCTTACAAAATCAATACAAAATGTCTGACAGTCCCTATGAGTCAGTCTGTCTGTCTGTCTTTGACTTGCTCACTGTTCGTGTAATTAGTACATTATGGCAGTCGCTTCCCTGAACTGCTTGGCCAGCTGTAAGTGGAGAGGAAGTCAGAATCACAGAGCATGAAAACCCAGCCCATACAGCTTGACTTATAAATGTCTTTTTCCCTCTTATGACAATCATCGGAAGTGGAAAGGTTTAATAATTTCTAACACAATGAGTTCCCCATGGTTTTATGTCAGTCCTCAACGGGCCAGCAAAATGTCTTTCAAAATGCCTGCAGGTGCACGTGTTGACAATGACAAAAAAATTCCACCAAAGTCTCCTTCACAAGCAATCTGGGCCCTGCTAGTATTTGTTTAAACCTGCGAAATGGAAGCATGAGTCTGAACCGTATTTCTGCACTCATACTTTCCTTATTCTGCACACCCCATTACCATGCACACACAATCCATAAGGCCCCTATGAAAGCTGGGCTGAGATCTAAGGAGACCTAAAACAAGCTTGACAGTCAACAACGCTATTAAAGCAAGACTCGGCTGCAACCAAACACTGTGGTAATTGTAAATGTCAGGCAGGATTAACACAGAAATAAATACCTCACTTTCCTTGCATGTTTATGTGAAGAAATAAAGAGATTACACCAAATGCCAGACAAAGAAAGTCAATCAGCTAAAATCAGAGCATCTATTCAAAATTTTGATGATAGCCAGAATATTAATGTGCCATAAAAATGGTAATAAAACATGAACCCTGCCACATTTGCCATGAGAAAACTCTACACTTTTCCAGGCAGTGTCACAGAGGGCCTGGTGCCTATCTCCAGGTATCTTTGTCACCACGGGGCCCTGGACTGGTCACACCTTAGCCGTATCACAGAGACACACAAACATGCACATACACACACAATTCAGAGACCAATTAACCGAACAGTCATGTTTTTGGACTGTGGGAGAAAACTGAAGGACCCCTGAGAAAACCCACACGTGTACACACAGAAGAGCAGTTTGCTCTTGGTTTCTATTCACATGGTAATAATCTGGAAAAGTAAAAAAAAAAATAATAAAAAAGAGGATTTAGAGTAACTTTATGCAGCATTGTTATCATCAATCCCAATACCAGTATTGATCTTGGTCAAACTCCACTCAGTGTTGGGTGGAGCATACTCATGCTATGCTAGCCTGGTGAGTCATTGAACACTATTCGGCATCTTGTTGATGCCTCTTCCTTGGTGTGCTCATGCACTGATGGTTTCCAGATGTCTCCTGGTCTACCTCACGTTTTCCAAGGTGAACATCATCCATTGCTTTTCTTCATCTCATTAAGCTACCTTTTTGATACATTTATTTTTTCAGATCTAATCCGTGACATTGGCTGTCCACATTGTGGGCAATTAAGTCTCAAAGTTTAAGATTTGCCATCATTTTATCAGCTACTACATAGTTTTTTGGGTAACTCTCATAACTATCTTGAGAGGGCAGAATTTAGCTAACACATCTAGTAGAGATAATCATCAATTCTTTGAGCTCAGTAACATACTGTAGCTTCTTGTGTGTTTCGAGTCATTCAAGTGTTACGGAAATATATATAAAAAAAATGATTAACAATAACAGTAATAATAATAATATAATAGGAGACAGTGTGGAGATATTACAATAGAATATAATATAATCCAGAGGATGTGCAACTGGGTGAAAACTCTAACAATTCATTGTATTGTCTTTTATCACCTGGAGCACCTGAGAATGAAGTTGCAACAATATTGCAACCTACTTTCCAAAAATATGAGCATTCCTTATTCACTGTAGCAGCTGGTAAGGATTGACCTCAACATCCTATGCAATTTAGTTGTTTAAGGAAATGGTGACACTAACATTTGGCCTTTCCATTCACTAAGGTCAAGCTGAGCGAGAAGGCAAGAAAAATGTGGGGAATAACAGTTGTCAAAGCAAAGGCTTGTCAAAAATGTATCTATGGTCTGCGACAACGCTCATAAAACTCTCAGACACAGAGGAAGCTCCCAAATAAATCAGCCCATGTGCTGTGTCTTCCAGACAGGGTTTGATACAGGTGATATATGGTTTTAATAAATTGACAGAAAGATGAACCAGTGAAGAAGATGAAAGGCAGAAGTAATAAATCAAAAACTATTTAAGTGCTGTGAAAGTTTGTCTCAGAAAACAAATTGTGTCAATAAAAAAAAAAAAATAAATACTAAGATAGTTCGGCTACGAATGTTCATCTTGATACAACTGTAGTGAAGCAATTATTTGCAATGAATTTAAACCATAGATATATTTAAACATTTCAAACAAAGTCGAGCTATTCTCAAAATCTTAAAAAAAACAACAACAAATAAACAGCACATGAAATAGTAAACCTGTTTGACACAACTTGACAATTTCATGTGAAATTGGTTTTGTTGCTTTTGATTTTATCCTGTAAATGCAGTTGAAAAGTGAAACGTACAAGCTGTTGACATCAACATGTCTATTAATGCCAACATATTCTTGGAAATGTGGTCGTTGTTCAGATGTGCCAACCAAGCCTGACTTTCAATGTCATAGTTTAGACACGATTTACAAGGACTTAGAATAAATAACTACAACTGCACAAAACATTTTTTATTTATTTTTTTTGCAGATGTAACATTTGTGTGGAGGGCATTCAAGTGCACAAATCCAATTAGCAGCCCTACTTCTGCTCTGTATTTATTCATCCACTAAGTCATAAATGCTGGATTTCATACTTTATTCTGATTATAAGCTGGATGGTTCTTCAACAATTTTTTTTACCAATAGGTCATAGAATCTTGACGAAAGTACTGTTCACATCACGGTAATATAAAAGAGACTGAGCCCAGACATGACGATGTGCGTTCTTTTATGCGAAGAAGGCAACACTGATTTGTGTTCAGTGAGTGCTTTTGGAGGACTTCAGCTCATGCTGTAATTTGCTTTGAAGAGAAGGCAGAACAGCTATTCAACTGGAGCTTTGTAATTTGACCAAATGTTAAGTAAATAAACCGGATTAAATTTTTTTTATTTGTACTATGCATCATGACTCTTTAAAGTTCTGTGCACATAGACTTTTTTAATTAAATATGCTGTAGCTTGGTAATTCTTTTGCCATTCTTAGCATAGGTTTCTGTATTCAATTTCAGAAAATGTATGTATTTGTGTAATAAAAATTAAGTAAATGGACAGAATTTATCATGCTTTTTACAACATGTACATACAGTGATATGCAAGTTGGTAGGCTAAAAAATTTAGGTAATTCTTGTAACCTAAAATGAAAAATATTGATGTGCACATTGCATTAATTAATAATGTCCTATCGTGACAGTGAAACACGTCATGTGAAACTAATGTGCCTTGGCTCTTAACTTTATAAACGTATATTCTTCATGTTAACCTTGTGTTCAAGGTTATTCAGTGTGCACATTTTCATACAAATCAACAACAAATTCTTCTCCCTTTGGCAGCAATCTGAGCACAATCTAAAGTTGTGCTGTAATTAAATAAAGGCCTGAATTTTTAATGCACTAAATATAGACAATTCCATTCAACTGGGGAACAATAGGTGAATGATGCAAACACGCACAAATGGAGGAAATGAGTCTTTACCCCCTTTTCTCTGTAACTAATTTTCTTGCTGTTGAGCAAGACTTAAAAAGCGAAGGAAGCCAGATATGTTTGTTTGCTTTTTTGGACTGATATGCTGAAGGTAAACTGTTTTTATATGGCATATTTCTTCTGATGTTAATTGGGCAAAATTAACATGAACTGAGAAACAGTGAGGAGAGATGAGAAACACGAAGTGGAAGGTAAGAAGAGATCTACGGGGGAATGAGCATACAAAAAGTTAAAAGTTCCAGGCACTGAAGTATAAGGGAAAGAGACAAAAACTTAAAAAAAGATTGGAGATAAAAGAATAAAAAATGAATTGAAGATGGTGTAGAACAGAGGGTTCAAATGAGAGATGCCAAAGTGCTGATATTACATTGGCAGCAGTCCCACTGCATTACTGTGCTATACTTTTATGGAAATTGTCAATTGTCCCTAAAACAGTGTCGACAACAGCTAAGACCAGCCTCTCCATAGCCTTTTTATTAAGTAAAAGACACAACAATCTTAACACCTCTAGCAGAGATTTATTATCTTTATGAGCTTTTGTCTTTGGGGTAGTATTTATAGCCATTTTCAAAAAATTGTCCTTGTGGAGGTAATACAGATATTGCTTTCTCTATGTTATTATAAATGCTATTTATCACATTGTTTTTCCACTTACTTTTTAAATTTAAGCTTTGATAACAAAGCTACATAATTTTAAAGTTTAATCAGTAATACCTTTATAACAAATTTATGTCAGATCATGATTTTTTGGTTAATGTCAAGTTGTCATAACAAAGACATTTTGAATAAGGTCAGCTTTGTATTAAAAGTGTCATGATTTACCGAATGACACTTTATGAAAACAGTCATAAATATTCATGAAGTCTTACTCATGTTCATGACAGGCGTTATGTCATGTTTATGACAGTCTTATTCACTACCCATCAACGTGTTACCGAAATTTTCATACTCAAGTAATTCTCTGGATTTAGAAATTATGTTTGATATTTAACATACGTAGAATATTGTAAATAATTATAGCCAGACATTTTGCAAAATTAATTTTTTTAAATCATCAAAACCAGAAATTAAAATTCAACCTTCTTTTTCTCTGACCAAACTTTTTGTGTCTATAAATGAGTTTTTGCCATCTACAGTGTTTTTTTTATTTAAATGTCAGGTTCCTCAGATGTCTATTCTACGACTCTTTCTTTCCTCTCTGGCTTTGCTGCCCTTTCATTTTGAGGATATTTGGAAGTGTGTTTCAGTGTTATTTTGGTGATTGTCAAGTCTACGTTTGAAAAAACAAATGTCTGCCTGAGTGAAATTAAAGACTGAAGATTTTGATCTACAAAAGTGGCTCTTGCGACACCCAACATTTGAATTATGGCAAGTTGACTCTATATTTGCAATCCTCTGCCACCGATCTGAGTGAAATCCAAGCAGGATTTTGAAACAATCATTCACATCTTTATTACCACAAGCCTTAACTATTCTAACACAATTTATTTTGGGATCAGACTGGCTGCACTCTCTTGCCTTCGGCTTGTCCAAACCGGGACTTGCTTCACCTGTACTCTCCTTCTCGGTCTCTAAGTTCAGATGACTAACTACTCTTGGATTTTTTTAAAGGCAAAGCTGAAAATCAGAAGTGATGAGGGTTTTAAGGTTGCTGCCCTGGCACTCAACACAGTATGAGATGTTTGTTCTTTCCATAACTTTCCACACCAAAATATAAATGCTACTTCCAGTCAGTTCCTTCAAATGAGAAAACATGCTGGTAAAATATGTGGTCTACCACAATAATTTGGAACACTGACTTTAATCTCATCGTAGCCACCTAAACAGCCACTCATTTTGGAGGAACTCCCTTCTGGTGTAAGAAATTTCCCTTTGAGCTATACCAGGAATTAAATCAGCTCTGGGTAAATACTGTATTTTTAAAACTATAATCACGACATAGAATTTAGGTTAAATAAGCTCGCGGTCAAAATTACAGGTTTTGCATGCCTTGCTTAGACTGACACCACCTTGTTCACCAGTGTCATTGTTTCACTCATGCCCACATGGAAAATCAAACTAGTTTAGGACATTTTTAGATGACTCCTAAGCAACTTGGCCAATAAAAGAAAGGAATACAATTCTTGGGTTTGGGACCAATTGGTCACAAGAGAAAACTTGCATGAGGCTTCAGTGTTCCCACGTTTTAGATTAAGACAATAGCTGTAATTAAAGCTTTGGGTCTTGGTTTTGTACACAATATGGATTTCTCCCTGAAATGAGGACATAATTTCCCTTTCAGTCTCTTTACCAAATGACAGCATTTTATGACACTCTTGTTGTTGCGAAGCCATTATTTGCCAAACGAGTGGATATTTGATTCTTTCAGCATTGAAACATTCATCTTATTTACTATATTTATTTCACATGGTAGTCCATCAAAGATTAAATCCACTGAGAGAGTGCTATAAAGAACTCAAACAAGGCCAAGCCAAAAGCAGACAGTGTTTGATCTTTAAGTGTGTTCACATGTCCAGAGTATCATGTAGTTTAAATCTGTGACAGGTTGGTGCTCCTTGCAATGTACACAAGGAAATTATGGGTTTGCACTTGCTCTCTGCACCACACTGGTAAGGCAGAACCATTCTTCCACAATTTGCCACTGCAGTAAGACTAACATGGTTTGTAACACAGATAACCAGCAGATGACGTCTTGGCCCTTTATCAGTGAACTCTATTTGCAGGAAGTGATTTTACAAGACTGACATCCTCACAGCAGGCAACAGGACTTGCTGAATGAGGCATCAGAAGTTTGTCATCAAGCCATGAGCAGCAGCTGCACACAGCTTGGGGCCACTTTTTACTGGAAACCTAAAGGAAAGAGCAGGGAGATAGATGGACTAGACCACAGAGCATGCTTCAAAGGCAGGAGATGGATCTTCACAGGGAGGAGATGAACCTTCACAGAGAGGAGGGGATGTGGGTATTTGTCTGAATAGCTTTTAAAAAATAGATTATTTCTGTCATTGCGTGTATGTAAAAACTGCGCATATTCTCAATAATATACTCAAAGCCTTTACAAATAAAAACACTGGCCTACAATTTACAGAAAATATAAAGTTTTGCCATAAGGAACCCACATCATTCATTCATGAAGAGCAAACAGAGGTCACAAACTGCAATGGAATGAATAATATCTATGCTCAAGTTTCAAATCTATTCCCACTCCTTGAACGTTACCAGAGATTTCAACAGTACAGCCACAAACATTAGTGAATTTTACAGAACTAATCAACCAAAAGTGTGCATATTTGTGAAGTTGAAGGGAAATGTCATTATTTTTGACAATGGATATCTGAAAAGTAAATCATTTCTTTGACATGAAAACTGATTTTTCCACACACAGTCTTCAATCAGATTGAGCATCAGCTGTGTTGCCATGAAGAATTGAGAGCATTGTTGGCCTGCAGACAAGCAAGTTTTAAATATGTAAAACTTGCTTCACTGTATGTCTAATTGCAGGGCAAAGAAATGAATCAGAGCTAAATACAATTACACAATAAAAAAAAATAAATACAATTTCATTACTATTTTTTTGGTATTACATTTAAATTAATGCATTACAATAAATTAAATGTAGTGTAGCACATCTGAATTACGTTAAGTAATAAAATTACAAGTTGACTATAAAGTGACAAAGTTGGAATATTAAGTGGATGAGAAAGCTTGCATGGTTACCTTATGCACACAGTGTCATTGCAAAACTATTTTAGTTGGTAGCATATCTTGCATATGTATCCATTATCTATTACTTTCAGTTAAAAACATGTTTTCTGTTTCTGCTGCTATGTTAACAGTGTATGGCAAAACAAAATAAAGAGTCCTAGGCTTATCTTACTCAGAAAAGTAGTTAAAAAAAAAAAAAAGTTAACTTCTGCAACAAGAATTACCTCTCCAACATAGACTTCATCATTCTTTAAGTTTCCTGGACTCTGGATCCACCCCTTCAGCTAGCCTTCTGTTTTTTCTATCTCTCCAGTGGTTTCAGTGCTGTGAGGTCTTATACGTGAAAATAAACCAAAGTGGTGGAGGTAAGCATACGGTCTTCATTGTTTTCTGACTTGAAATGGCTAGTACAATTTTTCCCTTTTTTTCCTCTGTGCACATCTGCCTCAGAACATCTGGTTGTTGTCAGAATTTGGACATTGGGCTGAGTCATCACCATTCTTTTCCCTCACTTGTCTCCCCAAAGGGGGAAAAAAAAAGAAAAAGAAAAGAAAAACAGATAATCTACTTTAAAGTCAGACAACAAATCAACTTTAACCATGGATGATCGGAAACAAAATGCTTTATTAGATTCAGACGAGGAAACAAGGAGCAGAGTGGGAAGGTTTAGCAGTAGAGGCTTAACTTGGAGCAGATGTAGAACATTTGTGAAAAAAAAAAGGAAGGTCTTGTAGCGGTAGATGAGTTGTGGCATAAAATGTCTCAAGAAATATGTTGCGGAAATACTAAACAGTTTCTAGGAATCTCTTAAATATTTAACGTTTGTTTTATTTTCACATGTATGGTTGTATTAAATTGATTAATGAACTATGTTTAAAGTAGAAACCAAGGACTTACCTTTGCTTAAATTTATCCAAACCATGTATAACAAGAGCTAATGAGAAATTTATATTTAAGGTGCCGTTTGTCAGATTTAACATACCATATTCAGAGACCCGGCGGTCTTAAAAAAAAAAAAAAATATATATATATATATATAAAATATTAGCTACACATATAGATGGACATCAGAGTCAACATTAGCAGAATATGTGTTGGGTTTCATCATCATCATTGGCGTTTTGCTTGTTTGCTTAATATAAAGTGTAGATTTGGGATATTTTCTAAACTGCCAATTGAAACAATTCTTCAGTAGTAAAGTGAAAACCCATTTATACATACCTTGCTGACATATTGGGCAAAAATGATGTCAGCTTAACGTGAAACTGAAAAGAAGTATTGGCACTGAAAAATATCATTTTAACTATAACGAGCTGGGATGCTTTGGATCCAAAAATACAGCCAACACACATAATTGCCTGTTTAGCAGTCTTTATTTAAAAGGATTATTGCAGTTCTAGACACTGGATTGCTGGAACCGTTTAAAGATCTGGAACAGTGAGGTGAGTGATTGAGGCATGACAGTTTAGCAAAATCTTGCCCAGAACGGGATTGACCGACCTGTTGAGATCATTGGAGAAATCGCAGGGGAGATGTGGTTGAAGTTATGGTCCATGTTTGGTGACATGGGCACCACTCGTCATCAGGCTTAAAAATCCAGCACAAAGAAAAGAGTCAAAAATCAGATGAGGTTCAAAATGAAAGAGCAAAACCTAACCAGACAAGAAGCCGTCAAAGAGGAGGAGTTCAGATGACAGGAAAAAAAAAAAAGGTTGACTTACTTTTAACTTGGCTTGAAAAGGCTTAGTGCATCTACATGTAGGTTCTGATAATTTGGCACTAGTTCTGCGGCTGGGAGAGGCTTATATTCTGAAGAGCACAGGTGGACATAATTAGGCACAAGGGAACTGGGTTTGGAGTTGGGACTCAAAAGTTCTGACCTCCTAGTCCAAACAATCAACTGGAATTTGACTTCCCATTGTGGGACAAGCTCAGTCTATCCCCAGTCAGAATTTATAAGCCCAACTTTGCATTTCAATATGGCTGTTCTTCACATCAAATCAGTATTTTGTGGTGAAAGCATATTTATCTTGCAAGACACACTTGTAAGAATCTGTCTAAAATTTAAGCTGCAGAAACATCTCAAGAATGATCAGTGGAAGAAGCTTAATTTTGAGCTTCATGGCAAAGGCGATGAATACTTACGTAGATGTGATTTCTGGGTTTTCCATTTTTAATAAATTTGAAAAAAATCTCAAACATTTTTCACATAGTCATAATGGGGTATTTGTGTGTAGAATTTAGGGGAAAGATTAATTTAATGCAATTAGAAATAAGGCTTTAACATAATAAAATGTGGAAAAAGTGAAGCACTGTGAATACTTTCCAGATGCACTGTACCAGTCAAAAGTTTTGTTTGCGTTCTTGGTATGTTCAATGCAAAATCTGTGAGAGACTTTCCCATCAACACTGGAATAAAACATTAAAGTTGGCACAAGGCTCTTTAAATAAGTACGTGGAAGAGTACAATCTGTGTATCAGGAGACCTGTTTAATGGATACCTCATTCAGATCTTCAAGAGGAAGCATATGAAAGCCCACCATCATTGTTTGCAAGAAATAAAAACATAAATACATGTCGAACAGCCAGTGCTGTCGGCGTTTACATTCTTGTACATCAAATTCAAGAACAAAGTCAAAAGAGAATGATCAAAGCCGTTCTTTCCCATGTTGCGAATGAGGAAGTTGATATATAAAATCCATTTGAAGTTAGCAAATTAATACTTTTATTCTTGGTACATTACTGTTTTTGTTCTTTATAGTGGAAGATGAATGTTAATGAAACTGAAGAAATGTAAACAAATGAGACTTAATTTTACAGAGCCTTCTAAAAGTAAATCTGGAAAAAATATTTTTCCTAAGGCAACGTTATACAAGAGATACTTATATGAATCTACATTTAACCACATTGAAGTTTTTTTTGTTGCTCTGTTGATTCCTAAAAGAAACTTCTTAGTGCAAATGTTCATCACGATCCCCCAACCTCCACACTCCAATTTCACAGTGAAAAGCAGTTAGTCTCATTTTTTCTCAGTTATCCAATTGCAATTCTGCCACCACAAATATCATTGAGATTTTCTTTTGAGTAAAAAAAAAATATTGTAGTTATTGCATTTTTTATTACTTTCCCCTTTTACTATTAACAAAAATTTAGGAAAAACATTGTGCACATCGCCCACATCTTTTTTATGTTTGTGGGAGTGGGCACATGTACTTCCTAAAGCTTAACGTTACTGTTCAGTTTACTTTTCTTTTTTTTTTTTGGTGGCTTGGCGCTCTTTCTGTAAGCTAAATGTGGCTGTGCAGTGAAGCTAGCTATAAGCGAATGAGTCTTTTTTTTTTTTACCCATCTCACAGTTTTAAGAGACGTCAAGTGAACCTCTTACCCTGTGAGCAGCTCAGGATCAGTGGGGTTGCAATTAACTCGCGTGCACATTTTAGGGAACTGAAGAACTGACTTGACATCCACATCACTTCTTCATAGACCGACCATGACAAGCAAACATTGTTGCTTCACCATCTCCTCTGGAAGACTCAGACACATCACCCTAGAATCTCCATCCTCCTCCCTCTGCATATCACAAGGGTACGCTTTTCTTTCCTAGTGTAATTTAGCGTAATATGTAAAAAAAAAGAGAAAAAAATAGTAGACTGTGCAGGCTAATGAGTCTGCGTGTGTGTATGTGTTGCATTATGTGCACAGGGCCTTCCACTGTTTTTGTTGCTGTGGCTTATTTGTGTGGTTTTGAGCGCCATGCACTTGATGCGTGTTGGGGATGGGGATGTGCTCATGTGGGTCAGGTTCAGAGATAGTTTTGTGTGTGCCCGATAAAATCCTGCAGGCGCCCCTGGTCATGGCATTGATCCAGTATGAACAGTCCTGCTTCAAATTTTCTGATGACCAATTCATGTTTGGTTGAATGTGGGCTAGATACCATAAGTTGCTACATTGGCACCTGGAGTTCAACATTCTCAGGACCTAAAAATGCTGCCACCACATAAATGAACTACCACAGTTACTTCCTTACAAAAGTTTTATACATCCTCAAAGCAGTTGGGGAACTCTCTTGTTTAATTATGGGACATGGGGAGAGCGCTCCATTTATGATACACCCCAGACGATCACATTCTAACAGATATTGATGCCTTAGCCCAATGAGACAGGGCCTGGATTTTGAGAGTTTTATGTTAATCATCAGTTGTTAAGAATAGCATTCTATAAAAGATGGGGTTTTTTTTCTATTTTGCTTTGCTTTTTTTTCTAGAGTACATGTGAAATAAAGCACAGGAGCATTTGTGTAATCATTCTTTTTTTTTTTGAAAATATTTTGTGAATTATTTATTATAAAAATATAAATGTTTTCACTACAAACCATTTTACATTAGTAGACAAGGCCATCTACATTTGCAGACAAACTCACACAGACACACATGTCAGTCTTTAGACATAAAATTAGGGATTTGTATAGGGTCCGTAACAATATTGCTCTCTCAGATGTCTCAGGTTTATGAAGTTTGTGTTAAAATCATATCAAGAAATCACAGACACATAATTTAATCTATGCTCAAAGATCATCAATGCATTGTATAATGTTAACAAATAAATAATGTAATCATAATTGCCTTTTTATTGTAGAAAAAACTAACAAGTATGATTCAAAGTAGGATAAAATATAATACAGATGATTTTTTTCCTCAATTTTAATTAAAAATGTTGCACAATTTATATTCAATCATTTATACATACAAACATTTGTACAAAAAAATGGATGGCCATGTATATAGTGAGATCTGGAGTGCTAGTTGCTTTCTTTATGATGGTTTTACATTATGTACATGCTAATTTCAAACACATATCAGCAACAGCAGCATCCACAGGTAGACCAAGTAAAGGAAGACAGAATTGACACACTGAACAGGGCTGGGTTTCCCAAAAGCACCAACAGCACCCCTGTGCTTTAATCAAGCTTAGTCTACAGCCAAGGCAAAAAAGTTGTCATTCAAAGTGCTACAGTAATGTGTACCAAGTGCTTAAAGAGGCATAAAGACAGCATCTTTATTGTAAATATCACGCGTTCAAGAGCACAAAGTACCAAAGTGCCAGTTCAAAAATACTGGGTAAGTGTTGCACTGAGGGACCAGCTGGGTGACATCAAAGCAGAAGACTAGCATCGTTAAATATGTACTCCATTTACATAGATATTTTAAGGTGCCTTTAGGAAATCCCATGATGGACGTGGCATATCAAGTTACTATTTCAGAAAGCAATAATTTATTGGATGTATTGCATTGTTATCAGAACATTTTAATATTGAGTCAGACTGGGGCAATTGATGATTGAGCTATACTCTAAAGAAAACACGAGAAACACTTACTTTATTACATTAAACTAAAAGAAATGTTTTCTTGGTGATTCCACCATAATCAAGACCAACTACAGGAGGCACTCTATTTTTTTGCTTGGAAAACAACAAGATTCATTAGTTCGAAGTTAGTTTTCTATATTTTTTTAAGTGTGGTTCAAATTATTTGAAACCAAAATTTAAAAAAGAGAGAGCTTTTCACATGGCTTTATTCAGTGAGTTATTGTGTAAAATCGTCAGATCGACCACCTTGCTTACTTACTTACTTTGCCCATTCAAAAAATAAAAAAAATCAGCTGTTTTGAAGTCTTGGCGCAAACTTGTCTTTCCCTAAGAAGAAATTTAATCTCAAAGTCATATTTAAAAACAACTCTGCATCACAATAACATTTCATACAGACAATTGGGTTCCAGGTCTGTTCACCCTTTTGCCATTCTGTACCCCCATATCTTAGCTATGTATTGCTACTTAGTTCTTTCTACTTCCAGTTCACACTTGTAAACAAACCATTTCTTATTCATAAAATTAAAATATTGCTTATCAGTATTTTTAGTAAAAATTTTTATGAGTAACAGAACTCCCTCTCAAGAATTGTAGAAATCTCCAGAAAAATATTTGTACTATACCATATTCCCATTTATTTATCATACGGACAAACCCCTTATCAAACTACAGTAGCTCTGACTAATCTCCTGCTGGGTGCCATTATAAAGTGAAGTCATAAGGGATCACTTTAAAATAAAAAAGTGAGTATTACTTAATGGATGATAGGTGCAAAGAGTCAAACAATAGATAATGCCATTGTGAACAGCTAGGTTTTGAATAACCACAATTACAAAGGTATGAAATGGAACAGGTTGAATTGACCAGCAACCGACAGATCACTTTTTCTGTTTTGGGCTCCTTGCATTTGCTTTGCTCTAAGTATTTCCTCTTTACCTTCATGTGATTAAATTCCTTCCATCTCAGCTTTCCAACGGTTTCCTGTTGTAGGAAAAAAACAGGATATACTCATCCTGAGATTTCACATGAAGGTGGTGGGTAATAGTACGCAACATTAGCACATGGAACAAAGATGTCACAATAATGAAAATTCTGGGTGTGCAGTGTTATGGCCACTCCGTCTTCAAAGCACACCATTTAATACATAACACATGTAACATACCCATGGCTTCACCACGATGAATGGATTTGATGGATTACAACCTTATTGCTTTTAGTGGCATGTCTACTGAATGCAAATGCTTTATGTTAGAGCTACAGAGTCAAACAGTAGGTGAGTCCATATGAGTTTGGCCATGTGTTGGACTGAGTACTGAATGTAGGTAGCTGCAACTCATATCCCAGCCTCAGACTTCATCTATTCAGATGATATAAGTCAACTGTGGATGTCTGCCATGCTCTTCTACACATGGCATATCAGCTGTTCTCCTCCCTTCGGAAGACGCCGGCGTTAGCCAAGGACAGCTCCAGCATTTTGTCTGTCCCTGCTATGTTTTCCAATAACGACCAGGCTTGCGTTCCTCATAATGTCTTTCTGACCTCCTTACCTTTTGTTTTCTCTCTCCCCCCTCTATTAGTCAGTAAGGCATCTCAATGTGGGCTTGTAGGGAGAGGGGTGAGCCAGTCAGGTCAGTTCTGAACCCTTTCCCACTTCTCTGTTAGAAAGCTTTCAACAATGCGTGAAAGACATCACATGAGACATTTCTTTTTTCTTTTTTTCCCCCCCCATCCATTTGCATCTCCATATTATTTAGATATGTAGCCACTGTGTTAGTGTGTGTAAACACAGACCAACAGAAAAGTCTCTGGTGGTTTTCATTTCTTGCTATTGTTTTTAAACAGGTACTGGACCGTTCTTGGTATGGGATTCTAGGGCTTTCAGGCTGCTCACAATCTTCTTTTGCGGTCCTGCAATAGTCACTCCAACCTTTTTCAGATCCCTGGTGTTTGAAGAACATTAAGAAAAAAAAGAAAAAGAAAACAATCAGATAAAGAGAAGACAGGAGATAAAGATTTATGTGTGAAGTGCCTTGAAAACAGTCATACCCTTCAAACTTTTCACATTTTATCTGACTTTCTAAGGTTTTTTTTGTCTATTGGATCATATTTAGCTCCATCCATCATCAAGAAAAGCATCCCCACGACTAAGTTTCTTTTTCCTTTACATATACAGTATGTACTTCTAATTATTGATCTTAATTATTGATTTTATGTATAATAAATACATAAACATTTGAGGCTGCAGCACAACAAAATGTAAAATATGCAAAGGGTATGACTTACGCACTGTAAGAGATTGTGAATGCAGTGGTTGTTAAATTTGATAACATGGCAGAAACGTCTGGTTAATAGTTTCACAAGCAATCTTTTGTTGCACATGCATTCAGTAAAAGAGCAATTACTAAAAAAAAAATGTTTGGGCCACTTAGATTATAATTGTTAGGAGCGTTAAGTGGCATAGACCTGAAGAAAAGAAACACAATTAATTGGTGTTAGCAAACTCTGTGGCAACTGGAAACATTTTTGAAATACACAAATTACTAAAACTACACAAACAAAACCATTAATGTCACTACGATACACACAAGGCACTGCTACGTGTCAAAAAAGTGATTGTTTTGTTATGTTTTCCAGATTGGGGCATTGCATTAGTAGAATCAGTGGAGTTGCATATAAAATTATTGCAGTACTACAACACAAACTTTGCCGTTATTAGATTGCAAGTTGTGAGTGGAAGCCCAGCAGCAGCACTGGAGGTAAAGCTTTGCTCTCAGACAGGGACTGGGCCTTAGTCCTTAACCCACCATCCAGAGCCTTTTTAGGGTGGAGAGGAGCTGGGCGTTAGAGGGTGGTGATTCCCATTGATGGCTCCCATTCTGGGCATGTAGCTGGTGTGACGTGGACCTCCGTCAGAACCACTCTACTGAAAAATAGCCAGGCCCATCAACATGTTATACAAGATATCAATAAGAGTTGGTACGTCCGGGATAAAATCCAACACTTAATGTATTTTGACAGATTTTGCAAGAGATTCATTTGAACTTGAAATGAGTTGATTGCTATTAGACTATTTGTCCCTTTCATAAATTCCTTTTTGTTAGCGTTGTTGGATTAACACATGACAATATACAGTATTTTAAATTTAATGCACCCCTGGCTAAAGGTGCATAAAAGACTTAAAATTTATAAATTTTTCTTGGGGCTGGATGATCTCACATTTGAAATGTGGCAAAAAATCCAACATTTAACTTGAGTGCATTTTAAATAATATGAAGATATTTAAAAACTAACAAATTGTAAGATAATTACTGGCTGTTGGTCCGTCTACAATCTTCATAACATACTTTTAACTTTTTACTTAAGCATGAAACCAACTTAGGTTTACTATTTTCAACTAAATCAGAGCTAATTTGTGACTTTCTGTCTTCCCAACATATGAACATGATCTTGACCTGACACAAAAAGGGGATTTATTTATTTTTTTTAGATTTTCTCCAGAATGTTATTGGAGAGGCATTGCCAATTGCTGTTCTATTGGCAAAAGGAGGTTGGACAGTACTGAGTGCCAATAACTGTTCCACCACTAATTCTTTTCATGACACAGGATTTCTTCCCTACTTAATAGAGTAACACAAATTAATTAGAGAGTTGATTTTATGATGTCTGAAGTTATCCCATTTATGGCAAACAATTTCTTTTAGAACTTCAGTCCAGGGTCGCAAAATAATTTTTTACACATCAGTATGCCATTTCATGTGCTGTACAGTTTAGGTAGACATTTTTTCACACTGAAGTTTGCAGATGGAAAATATGCTGTTCCAAAGCGGTCAGTATTTTCTCATTGGTCCATCCCATTTTCGAAAAAGGGCTAATCAATTACTCCAGCAGATGAGTCAGCACAGTGTGCAGGAGTATGACTGTTCATCTAAGGTCAGAGGATTGCCAAGCCTTGTGCTGAATGTCAAGGACTAGATTAAAACTGTACAAATCAATAGAGCAATCTATATTGAGCAATACATAATCTGAGCCAAGGCTCTTAGCCTTGTAGTTGAGCTTGGTGTCTTAGACGGAGTCTTCAGTGGATGAATACCACACTGATCCAATCAGACATTTACCAACAGGAAAATCACTGAGGACCAATGCATTTTTTCTTGTGTGAGATTATTATTTCCACCCACTCCCAAACAAGATGACTGAAAAAAACCCCCAAAAACTTTCAATATTTTAACAAAATCCATTGAGTAAATTGATGAGACGTGTTTTAGCAAACCAATGTGTTTTCACAAACCATTGGAAATGGATAAAAATAATAGGGGAGACAAAAGGCAGATACAAAAGACTTCTTCAGAATATGCCAATGTTGACCAACTGGTGATATCAGTTCCACAAACCAACATTATCTAATTTGTTACAAACTTCTTCCATCTAACATGTTTAGTTCAACACTAATGACTGCCTGTTTTTAGAAGCTACACTGATCCCAGATTCTTTAAAACTCAGTTTGAATAGAAGTACTTACATTTAAGTATGCATCTATTTATGTATTATTTATTATTCATTTTTCTATGTATAAATAAAGGTTTCTTAAATCACAGACTTAGTTTTAAATATTCTGCTACTAATGTAGAATTGTCTAATACAGATTTTGAAGTATTTTAGTTTGATTAAAGATACTGAATGTTGTGAAAAATTTGTTGTATTTGCCCTTTAGCCATTTCCCAAATCAGAACCTACAGTCGCAGGCCCACTTCAGCTTTATGCAATGTTATGTCTGTAGTGTGGAGATAGTAACGAATCTCACATCAGCATACACAGAAGGCGTCAAAATCCCAAATTCTCATCAATAGATAAACTCAATTGCATCCGTACATTGTCGTCTTCTTGTTATGTGACTCACATTCAGTTGATAGTGCATTACTGTCGCTTGCTGGGTTAGGGAAAGTATATGCAAACTAAAACTGTCTGTTTAAGGGAAACAAAGCTCCCATCACGCTGGTATCAGGTCCTGTATTATCAGAGTACACACACAATATCAAACTGATATTTGTAGTGACATCTGTGAATCTCTAAAGAAAAAATAAATAAAACAAAGAAACAAAAAGAGCGAAGGACTGGGTAATGGCATTTGTAAATGATTTTATGACCTACACATTTTAGACCCTAAATGGACAAGAACTAGCTCAAGTTAGAGCAGTGAACCTAGTTCAAAATATTTTGGTGATGACCTATGAAGATGAATCCATCCAGATAGTTTATCTGTTTGTTGGAATCTTACTCTGTAGAGGTCTTGGCCAGGGTGTCACAGGAGCTGTAGCTGACCCCTGAGAAGGCCTCCTTGCAAGGCAAGGTCCTCATGGCATCCATCCAGTCACCCATCATCCCCACTGAGGGAACTTCTGCACTGCTCCTGTCCAACAACAAGTTCGCTGGTCTAAGGGACAGAAGAGACAAAGGCAGATGGCCAATTGAGAAACAAATGTACAAAAATGCCACATGATCTGTAAGTTTTCATAATATTTAATAACATAAGAATTCAGAGCATCCTTTCAGGAAAACAGGTGGATAAGCATCACCTCGGTCATCAGCTGACAAACTGATATACTGCTTGACAGGTGCTGTCTGGCTACCATTCAACCACAACTTGTGCAAAGCAGCTTTTGCTATGTGATTTAAGTGTGTACATGGTTTATATTGCTGTCTTGGCTCCAAGCTTGTCCCGTAAAGCATGTGCCATGCAAGCAAATATTTGAGTGGGGTGTGATTAAAAAATATTTCCCCGAAGGGAAGTCGAAGTTCAAAGGTGAACACAATGGGGGCTCCTTGAAGAAGGGTTTGTCTCAAACGTAATCTCCCAAAATCTTACTGATACCTATAGTATATTATCACAACGCTACTGTAGAAGGTAGACAGATACAGATATTTGATACATTTTGACTGAGTAAATGCTTTGTTTTTAATTCTACTTAGTTTATGTTTTGTTTAAGGTTTTCAGAGTTCATCTAAATGTTTGTCACAAGAGCGTGGTATAGGAACAATGACTTACAGAGGATTAATGACAATGCTTTCAGAAACCCTTTAATGGCACAAAGTTCTTGAAGCAAAAATCTACAATCACTATATGACACCTAGTAAAGAACATATGAAATGCCAGTTCTTTCATGGAAGTTAACCAAGAGGTTTTACATTTTCCATCACTGATGGTCACTTTTACACAGCATTACATTATAGCTAAGAAAAACCTTCCATGATAAATAAACTGTTGTGCATGCGTGTCTGTGTGTATGTGTGGGAGTCAATTATTTTCATTATATATATTTAGAGCCAAGATTGCCATCAAAACCAGCATCCGTTTCTGTTTAACTTCGTTACCACTTCCTGCTGAGCATGTACTCTGTAGCAGAATGCAAAATTGAATGTTATTACATTGGATGGTTCAAATTAGATCAAATGAAATGTACCATGTTAGCTGGTGCACAGTAAAACAGCCAACTAACAAAGATACGGAAAGAGGAGAGGAAGCTAGAGATGAAAAATGAACACAAGCTGATAGGACATCACGTTTTCAATGTCACTCATGATGCTAAAGCAGTGCGTCTTCGTTCGCAGTTGGGGAAACTGGATCACATCAACGCAGTGAATATGAAACCAGGTCAATCTATCTAGAGATCAAAGTGGAACTAACGATAACAGCAGAGCACTTTGTGTCCTTTCTTACTTTTTAAGGACATGCTCCACCTGTCTTTCCAAAAAGGCACCTGTACCAAGACAGGACAAAAGAGAATAATGGAAAGCAGGAAAGTACAGCACCAGAGAAAGAGGTAGAGTTCCCTGGGGGGATGCTATTCATAGCAATGTAAACAAACTCATTAGAATACCAGGAAGTCCACCTCTTTCTGGCAGACATAATGCCGCTGAGGGGCTTGAGGCACTATCAGTGGTAGTTTGTGTGATCTGGGGATATGCAACTCAGAGATAAATGCAAGAATAGAGATCATAATAGAGACGTTTTAAAAAGTCAAGAAGTTTAACATATTTTAAATACAGTAGAAGGCCTTTACACAAAATGTTGTGTTTTAATTTTCATTCACTTTCAACAAGAACTCCCAACAATTAGGCATGTTCTCTGCAGTACGCATGATGCTGAAGTAAGGATGGTTTTAAGAGATTCAAAATGTAGTCAAGAGAAATTTACCAGTCTGCTATTAGACAACGCCATCAAAAGCACCACACTGAGGCAAGGCAGTATACTGAGAGAAGAAAAGCGACATGGGATCTCTAACGGAGACAGTAGGAGAGAAGAAAAAGGTGGAGGGAAAAAAAAGATGCTCTTGAGGTGGTGGAGTGGGTGTTTTTACAATGATTGAGTCTTTTCCTGCCAGATCAGAGGCCTGTCAAAGTGCTGAGGGCCCCCCAGGACTCTCTGGAAACACTGGTTTGTCTGAAAGGGAGGGAATTTGTAGCTGGATAGAGGGGGTGGTTTGCTTGAGAGGGGAAAAGACAAAAATATGAATATTTAATTTTAAAAAGTTTGTTTTTCTTTTACTTTTCTTGTTTATTTTTATTTAAATAGTTTGATTTTATGTTGTTTTATACTGTGTAAAAAGCAACTCTGTTACAAATTATATATAAAATTCCACCAAATTATACTGTTATAAAGTATGGAGCTTCATCTTTCTTGCAAGATTATTGATCTTTTTCTCCATCTTCCACCTGTACCGATTGCCTTCGTGTTCCTTTCTTCTCTTTCTATATTCTGCTTACATTTCCCCCTCCGCTGTGTCCACTGGGAAGTAAACTGCAAATGACCTTGTTTCCTCCCTCTTATCATTTTCTTTGTTTCCTATGTTGTTACATTTCTTGCGGCAACTCAAGAGACAAGATTATTGGTGAGGAAAGAGAATGATGTGATGCAAGGGGATAAACAAAAAAAAAGGAAAAGAGAGCATCTGTTTGATGCCAGAGGATGTTTTTAAAGCCTCTTGTGGATTTAACAGCATATAGAAATGCAGAAAAATCCCCTGTTTGAGCAAAAGTAAGCATAAAACACTGCAGAGAATTAGTCTGGCCCCTTTATTGGTGTCAGTTCTTGTGCTTTGTAGTCTATCTTTCAATTTTTCAGGCTTTCAAATACCACGGTTATGTAGTTTTTTTATGGAGCTCACAGAAGAAAGAGAATAGCTGGATGAGTGCAACTTTAACAGATAAAGTAGATGTGGAAAGGGCAATGAAGGGAGAAATGACCTCACAATAGGTAGCAGTGAAGGGAAATCTGAAAGTTCAGAGATTCAGCTTAATTGACATTTTTAATCAGGCTGTATATGTTTAAAAACCTGTGAAGTAAGACAATAAGTCAGAACTATGCTGATTCCTCTTAAGCTCACTTTACTAGAAATTGGACAGTCTCTGCAGATAGATTTCTTGAGAGTTTCTCCCATTTTTGTGTGAGAGACTGTGAGAGTTCACACTCTGTTTTCTGAAGGAAGACATGTGGGAGAATCAGAAGTTATTTATCAGGGATGTTCAACAAGAACATTCTATTTAAGAGAATCTGAAACAGCCAGCCTGGCTGCATGACCAGACTTCAGTCATCTTACAACCACACCAGCGTGGTGGCAATGAAGTATTTCTTGTAATACATAGATTGGTGCAGCTGCTATGCACTTTGCTTTAGTGTCCAACAAGATATCCAGGCAATAGAATAAACAATCAACCATACCCACTATTTATTTACAGAGCCATGTTTATTCCCTTGCACAAACAGATTGCTATGCTCTGGGTTAACCCCTTAACTGTCATGACATTATGTCGTTACCAACTATTCTTAGGAGCTTTGACTGAGAAGTATTTTTTGATGATAAGCTCAGCACAGTTCCATCAGGCGTTTGACAAGTGCTGCTGCTACTGCTAGTCTGGAAGAGCTGATAGGTGGAGGACAGGGCTGCTCTGTGAAGAGCTTTGTGGAAATAGGCGGGACTTTGTGTGAACCAGCATGTAGACACCCTTAAATGGTTCCCATGGGAGATTCAAGAATTCCTCAAACATGCAAGAAAAAAAGCTATTCTCCAGGTATGTTTTTGATTAGGCTATAACATTATAACATGATGTGAAATTAAAAAAAGTTGAGTTTTTTGCTTTACTTATTTTCTTTATTGCTTTCCGTGTAGACCCCATCTATCATTCTTTAGTGAAGCACTCTAAAAAGAATCACTCCTTTTTCATTAAGTGATCACTTCTTAAGTTCTACGATCATTACTTTTATGTATGCTTTATGGAACAACTACAGCAGATTCAAGGTGTCTTGGCGATCTCGCCTTAACAGTGACACAGAGCCTTTTAAATGATGAACTTTTCCAAAATCAACATCTGAAAATACCAGCTGTAACCAGACAGTGGCTTTGTGTAAACAAAGCCTCAGCTTGGTTAATGTCACAATATTCGTATTGAAAGAAAAAACACCTGCAGAAAATATATAAATGCATGAGGGCAGCATGCCAAAATGAGATTTGAACATATTTTCCTATCAGGCAGTATACATATTGCACTACAACCTTTCAACCAAGTATATCACTAGGTTAGATTTTTTTGCCACTGCCACACTTTTTTGATCAAAATGAACAATGTCTTTTCTCAGAAAACACAAAAACCTACAGTTTCATGTTTTAAACACCTTGAAAAGCAATTTTGACAGTGACCTCCAACCCTGATTGGACTCCTGTTGGCCTATAATTTGTCTCTGACAGCCAACCTTGGCCCAGTGACCCCCACTCTTTTTCCATCCGCATGCAGAGACAGTAAACTCTAACCAACTTCCACCTCCCAAGTCTCCAGATGCTCGACTCTGGTCGCAGGCTTCGGTCCGGGGTTGGGAGGGAGGGGGGCAGTACATTAGCCTGCCAGGACAGCCCTGAGACAAACGAGGTGTGTTGAGCTGAGAGCAGCTGCTCCTGCTGTGCAACTGCCGCTGCCACCACACATTCTCTCCCTCGCTTCCACATACACACAAACATATCCGCACTAGCAGTTCTAATAAATCACCAGGCAGGACTCAGTTGGCCAGGCCGCGCTCACCCAGTGTTAAAAGCCAATCAAGAAAATTACATGCAAACTCCAAGGGACCTATTTTCACTTTCTTAAGAAATCATTAGTCAATGTTATGAGCTCTGACATCTCCATAATACCATTGCCGTCTGCTGTAGACCCAACGCCAGTCTCTCTCCCCGCTCAGAACTGACAACTGTACATGTGCTGCCCTGCTTCCCCACAGCCCCCTGGGAGAATTGTCGCCCAAACAATAGAGACAAGCCCAGTGGAAGAAGAAAATAAGAAGGAAAAAAAACACACAATGAGAACAACAAAAGGGGGCAGGAGGATGAAGAAATAAAGTGCTGTTAAAGTTAAACAAAAACAAAAAGTAGTATTTTTGTATATATATATTTTTTAAGTTTTGCCAGTTGTTCTTCCAGAAGAGCAGTTCTTTAGCTGAAGTTTTGCATTATGCACTGTCAAGCTGAAATAAACTATATAGAAATGCTTTTACTTTCACAGATTATAATACTTTCTTATGTATGTTTATATCGATTAATTGAACCTTTGTTCACACATAGTAAACTTGCAGTTACCATTAAAACTTCAATGCCTTTGAGTCTTTCTCAAAGGCGGGGGGCTTATGACAGGGCGGTCAAAATGTATGAGTAGAGAAAAATATATGATTCTGTACATTTAGGCTGTAACAAGAAATAACAACACCAGAGCTTATAAACAAGTTTGATTGCAAATCAAAGCTGAAGAAAAAAAAAAAAAAAATGAAATATTTCCTTTGTTTAAACTACGACTTTCATAATTCCCAGAATTTACTCTCTTAGATGATTATAAAATATTGGAAGATCTGGCTTAGCAAATGATGGTATATCCTTTATTGTTTGTTTTTCTGTGCTATTTTCTCTATGTGCAAAATCCCGAATGAAGAAAATCAAAGATTCAGTATACTGCTGATACCTGGATGTAGTGTTGGCTGTGATTTTGAGACTGCAGGGGTTGCGGATGAGTTTGTCAAGGATGCTGACAATTTGGTCAAACTTTGGACGGTTATTCCGCTCCTTCTGCCAGCAGTCCAACATCAGTTGATAGAGAGTGGCAGGGCAGTCCATGGGTGGTGGCAAGCGGTAACCCTCGTCTACAGCTTTTATTACCTGCAGGCAAGAACACACTGGATTAGAATGAATTTATATAAAGATTCTTTAAACATTTTGTTTTCAATTGTTCTGGACTAGAGATGGTTGAGTTATTAGGATCAACGTCAAATATATTCTTATAGCACATATGAAAACAACAAAAGTAGACCAAGTAAAAAAAAAAAAAAAAACGGGTTTATTCTTGCATATCAACAATTGGGTAAAGTTTTAATACAAATATTTGTTTAAAGTTTAGGTTGTTTTATTGTTTTTTGTGTCATATAAAACTCCCCAACTGTGGGAATGTAGGTCATTCAGTTTGTTTCACAAAACTAATCTTAATCTTTCAACAGGGGTAGTTGGTTTTGAATCATTTAGTTTATGCAAAGGTTCTGAAAAGGATGCGAGAGAATCTGGATGAAGCTTGAGCGAAGCTGCCAACCCTTTTGGTGTCGTGGTTGCCCCACGCCACACTAATAAGAGGTTTAGTTGTCTCCCCTTCTTAAAAAAGAATAGAAAATTGGCAACACTTACATCCTGATTGGACATCTCCCAGTATGGCCGTTCTCCATATGACATCACCTCCCAGAGAACGATGCCATAACTCCAAGCATCGCTGGCTGATGTAAACTTCCTGTAGGCGATTGCCTCTGGGGCTGTCCACCGGATGGGGATTTTTCCTCCCTGTGATTAGTAAGAGAAAGAATTATCATATGATATGATTTTGCCTTGATTTTCTTTTTGTGGATGAATCCTATAAACATAACTCAGAAAATATGTAAGACAAAAAGAAAGTGTGTTGCAGACACACATAATTAAAAATTTAGCAATAAAATCTACCTTTTATCCCTCACATATAAACCAGTGTGGCAAATGTTTTCCAATATACAATGGTAAATGACAAATTAGAGAAATTTTGAGATTTCTAAAATTACTTTTTATTAATACAAGTGTACACAAACCAGTTTAAAGTAGAAGATGTTTGGATCTAAATTTATGATTAATCAAAGAGAAGCTAAACCAAAATAAGCCATCTGGTTTATAAAAACTTGAAGCAAAAATACTGACTCAGAGAATTAAATTGTAACAAAAATATTTGAACAGATTTAGTCTTAATTAAGATTAATTCACATCAACATTAAAGAAAGGAAGGGAAATATAAACCTAATTATATTCCAATGTTTCCTTTGTGCAACAAAATTTGTTTTTCTTCCTGAAAAGCAAGACAAATGAAGAAAATAGTGCTAAGGAAATGATGTTGACATTGGCCAATCGTAACCGAGGCAGCCAAGTCAGTTAGCCTTTGCTTTGGAATGCACAGTTATACAGACTGTTATCTAAAAAGATCTAAAATATTATGCTGTCTACTGCTGAGGGAAACACTGGAAAATGCATGACAGTGAAAACACAGACAAATGGTTGCACGAATAAACTTATAAATCTCATAAATATGACATCTTCCTAAACTTATGCTCTATTAAACTCTCAAGCGGTGGAAGAAGAAAAAAAAAAAAAGTCTAAACATGCATATACGAAAATCAAAAGTTTATTCAAGCAGAGACAAGAAACAATAAAAAACACTTCTAACAAGCCTTTGAGTCTCATGGATGATGGAGTTGTGAATCTGTGTTATTATTCCATTTTATTCATTTTCTGTGAGAAAGGCAAATCCCACACACTGTTTATTTTAAAAGCAATTCTCAACCAGCAAATTAAACCCTGTTTTAAAGGGTTGGATGCATAGTTTAGACCAGAAGACGCTATGCTGACCACTTATGCACATGCACATATACACAGGAGAAAAAAAGACAGATGAATGTCTGGAACATGACACGGCTCCTGCTATGTTTCAGTTTTTGACAAGAGCATCTACTGCAGAAGTAAATCAAGAACAAAAAACACAAAAATGCTAATGAGGTTAAGACATTATTTTCATCACAAATCCTCTTTTTATGTTGCTTTTCTGGATTAACTTACATAATGTTCGTAATTATATAAAAAAAAAATAATCTGTCAAGTGGAAAATATATATTTTGGGTTTTATATTCAATGTTTCCTTTAGAACATGTCTGCATGTAGAACTTATAAATCTACAAATTTCCAGAGTAATCTTAAAACTCATTCTACTTTGAAGGAAACTGAACAAAGAAAAAATATATCTTCACATAATGTTTCACACTTTCTAAACAACATACTTCGAAAGAAATAATCTGCTTTGCTTTAGGAGAAGAAAATTCTGTTAAACCTTAGTATGCAGTTTTGTGACAAATTGAAACACTACATTATATCTGTCCATACTATGATGTGCAAAAATAAAAACTTAAGCTGTGTATCTTGCTGTGATCTGGGCAAAGTTGTTTTTATTTTAATAGGCACCTAACAAAGAAGTTAGTGCAATAATTTATGTAGTTCATTGTGTTCTCGATTTGCCTTTGTGGCCCAGCTTACCCTGGTGGTGTACGCAGCCTCTGGGTCATCCTCCAGCACTCTGGACAAGCCAAAGTCTGACACTTTGCACACCAGATTGCTGTTGACCAGAATGTTTCGGGCTGCCAGGTCTCGGTGAACATAGCCCATGTCTGACAAATATTTCATGCCCGAGGCGATGCCACGCAGCATGCCGACCAGCTGGATTCCTGTAAACTGGGCATCATGTTTCTAAAAGAAAGAAAAACAGGCAAGGGAGAAAGAGTTATAGGAAATAAACGTACAAAACTGCGAATGCTGTACTTTTTGAATATAAATAAGAGAGGTGGAGTCTGACCTTTTCTCATAAGCATTTGCAAAATTTTCATTAACCTTTAAAAAACACCTCTGACATTCCTGTACTCAATCTTAAGCTTAACTGAATCCCAGGGCTATAAAAATGACTGGATGATAAAGAAAATTGAACAACTTGAAAAAGTATTTATACCCGCTAAACTTGTTTGGCACAATACAACCACAACCATTATTACAGATTACAGATAATGAACCAATGGACCTCCATTCTTTGCTTCCTGTAGCTCAGGGGTGGCCAACCCTGGTCCTCGAGAGCCAGTGTCCTGCAACTCTTAGATGTCTCCCTGGTCCAACACACTTGAATCCAATAGCTGAATCACCTCCTAAGTGCAGTCAAGTTCTCCAGAGTTCTGCTAATGACCTCATTATTTGACTCAGGTGTGTGGAAGTAGAGACACATCTAAAAGTTGCAGGAGACCGGCTCTCGAGGCCTGGAGTTGTCCACCCCTGCTGTAGCTAGTACAAAGAAATGACCGAAGAATCTACTAGAGGACCAAAAGTGTCCAACATTTCTTGCATGTCTCTGTTTTGTATCAGTGGTCATCTGCGGGTTTCCTCTTGCTCTGCTTTACCCTCTGCTTGTCAAACACCACAAGGAGAACTAAGAGTAAGATGAGTTTGTATGATGAGCGTGTTTTTCTTTGAAAACCAATCAGACCCACTTCTTCTCTTATTTCATCCGGACCCTTTATAGGCCAGGCCACCTGGTTTAGTCACTTCAAAGCTTCGGTGGATGCAGTATGCTGACATAAGCTGCGATGCATAACACAGAGAACATGAATGCGCGTGTATTTGTATGTGCGCCCCCGTTCTTGGTGATGAAGAACAGGCCTCCGGGAAAACATGAGGAAATAACAGTTATAGCCGCCATGGGTATGTTTGGATACAGTACAGACATGGAAAAAATGTGTAAAACAGGCATTGGTACTCATGCTTTCAAGCCAGTAATGTAACTTGGCTGATGCACTTTAACTAATTTCAGTGAGTGGATCAATTCTTCAGCAAACAAGTGAGCCATGGCGGCAGTAAAATTCCAGCTGAACTGGAAAAGCAATGAGAATACAACTGAACAAATACTGATATTTTATGAGTCTGATAAAAAAAAAAAAAAACATATTTCCAAAGATTTTTTTCTTTTTTTTTAAGTTGTGTTGACAATTTAAATGTGAAATATGGACATGAACCTTATAATTGTGTATGACAAATTACACAATATCTATTTGGAATGTGATGTTCCAAATAGCAGAAAGGAAAACAGTTTTGAAGCAGAAAGGAAAAACAATTTCTTATGTAGTTTGCATTACAAAATAGAATTTGTGGTATAAAATGTGTGAACCTCATCAGACAGAGCAGACCTAAAAGTAAAAAAAAACAAACAAAAAAAACAAAACATGAGATAGAAATTAAACTGAAGCGATTCTGAGTTTATAAGTAGGTTTAAACATATTTTGTACATTAAATTATTATGTAGGTATACAATTTGTATTCCTTGTGCTTTGGTAATTAAAATAAATAAATAAAATAAATATAAGTACTGAATTTCTAACTAGATACCCCCTACTCCTGATCCAGCAACACATTTATTAAAGAAAAAAAGAACAGCAAAATCCAACCAAAGTATTCTCCATTGTCATATGACTGTATTTTAATTTTTAGCAAGATTTCCCAAATGTCTAATAATAGGCTTTTGTATGATATTGGCAACTATGACTGGATTGTATGGTGCCTGCAATCATTCCACTTGCATGAGCTTAGCTATGGATAGATTTTTTTTCTTCTTTCATAGGAAATGAACAGATCAGAAAATGCCATGGAAGAAAAAATATAACTAAAATTTTTGTCAATGGAAAATAATTTGTTTCAATTAAGCATATTGAATACATAGATATATACTATTTCCTTTCCACAAAAAAAGAAAAGAAACATAAAAGAATTTGCCGGCCTGTCTGTTCTTTCTCAACAACTGTTCCATCCATCAACTTCAATTACAGCTGCTGCGTTGCCGTCATTCAAAAGAATGATGGTTTCATTTTTGGAATAGCACTGGAAGTTATTTAGAATGTTGTTAGAAACACAAACCATAGCTCAAACAATGGTCTTGTACATCAAAAACAATGTTTTAAAATGCCGTCTTAGCTTACCAACATTTCTCTATCACTTTGTCCCTTAACTTGTCCGGTTAGGTAAAATACAGATATGATGTGACGTGTTGCATTATTATTTCAGTTTAGTTTATTGTGCAAATTTATGAAAAATGTCATGTCCAGGCACTTTACAAAAGCTAAATAATTAATGCCCAGCTCATTGAATCAGGTCAATGACTTTACAGCACTAACACCTAATAAGGAAGCATGTAGTGACAGTGGCAAGAAACAACTTCCTTTCAACAGGAAGAGACCTCTGACAGAGCCTGGCTTAGCTTTGGGATTTTTAAAAGAACGCAGATGCAGACAACAAACTGTTGTACCTTTGGAACAAAGATATTGTTTCTTAATTTTCAGTAGTTTTATGATTTGTCCTTCTAACATGCATAATAAGTCATCCTGGACTTCATTGGTCCATGTGTTTGTGTAACTACTTACTCTTAGGAAGCTATCGAGGGATCCGTTCTCCATGTACTCAGTGACAATCATAACGGGCTTACCTGGAAATAGAAAACTTTTGTTAATGGTTATAATTTCTACAAACTGTCACACTAACATAAAACTTGCAGCGAAGATTTATTAGCAGAAATGGGAAAAGTCAAATTTATTCAACAGTGTGGTGAGTTAAAGTAAAGTAAAACTAAAAGTCCCATTATGGGGACTAGACTGAGGATGGCCATTTTTTTTTTAAGACAAGTATCTTGTCACAGGTTTCCTATAGGTCAGATGTTAAAGTGAAACGTGTTTATTTCTTTGGATCATTTGATTGTAAAACAATGGTTCCTGGTGTCATCTGTATTTAATCAGTCATTGGCCAGGGAATGTTTGGGAATTGCAGGGAATGTGAAAAAAAAAAGAAAATCTTCAGATTACCCAGATGTTGATTGAAGAGAGTCAGAGTAAGAACTTGTTTGTGTCCCAGATACGTTCTCTGTTCGTCACTCTTGACTTTACTGTGGTTTGTGCTTCTTCTCCAGTTTGATTCTGATTTATGTGCCCTCCTTCCCCCTGTCCCTTTTTATTTCTGACCTACCTTTCCTTTGTTACCCCATCCCTCGATCTCTTCTCTAACCCTCTTCTCTATATTATCGAGAAAATCTGTTTTTTAAAGCACAAAAGTTGAGTCTTTTGTGTCATTTGTTAAAAATTGTACCTAAAAAAAGAATCTAAGAAAATCGCTGTAATAACATTATTTAATCCAATTAAAGCAAAAACATACTTTGAGTAAATTAATATTCTATTCAAAAATATTATCTAGATGAAATTTAATGTAGTAAAATTGATCTATATCTACAAATTACTTCAAATTACTGTGGAATTACTAAATTGTACTTTTATTTACTTCACATAAAACCCTTTTAATTCAGACATTACATTTGCTCATTTTTATTTCTGTGACTATTTAATTAAGAAGCATGGATTTTGCCAGAAATTTCAAAACTTTCAATAACAACTATAGTAAAACATCTCATCATTCAACTAAAGCTGGTGTAAAACAACCTCCGCCCACATCCACTTCCTAAAAGGCTGTGATGGATTGTTCCCTTTACCAACAAATGACTTTTATAGTGGCCGACAGGAACACACACACATACTATCCTCCTGCTTGTCCGCCGCCCTCTTCCCTTCCCTCTTTCTCTCTATTCTCAACTTTGGCAGTAAAGATAAAGGCCCAAGGCCCCTTTGTTCCGACAGCTAAAGTGCGAGAGAATGTGTGCAAATGCAGATGTGTGTGTAGCAGTTTGAAAGAGAAGAAAGCACATGTGAGCATGCGTGTGTGAGCGCGCGTGTGCGTGTCTGATCCTGCAAACATGCAGCCCACGGATCAGCCAAAAGCAGCAGCAAGGTAAATGGGGTGTGAAAGTCTCAGGATTATTAAGAATTAACAGGAGCAGCTTAATAAATCACCCTCCAGCTGTGTGTGTTTGGGCGTTTAGGTTTGTGTCTGCATGAGGAAGCATATCAAATGGACCCTCTAAAAGTAGGCCCTGCACTTGTGCTGCTCTGACTTATGCACATGTGTTCAGAACATCTCTACAAATGTCATATGCACACACACATGCACCCAATGTGTCTTCCAGTCTTAGTGTAACAACTGAAACTAGTTGTGACAGGATTCAATGCTGGATCATTAACTGCAGAAAGAGAGTTCTCATCATTCTCATCATACATTTGGTTTCAACTTAATATAGAAAGATTATCAAACATAAAGGTGTGTTTCAGTTAATTAGAAATTATTGAGAAATCAATCTGTTTCAACAATTCAGTTAAAAGACGTGGTGGTTATGACTATTTCTTTTTCCCAAGTATGAAAACTACACAATACCATTAAAAAGTATGTTTAATATAGTAATGTTGTGATATTGCCTACACAATCATAGAGGAGACAGTTGACTTGATAGTTTTCCAGCAGACAGTCAGTGATACCCACCAATAGCAGGGTAAGCCACAAAAAGTCGTGGTTTGAGAATCTGGCTGTTCACAGTGTGTGGTATCTTAAAATGTTAATGGAAAGTTAAGTGGAAAAAAAAATCCCATCCATGATTCTAAAGCAAAGCCTATTCAAGATTTCGGGGGCAGTTCATGAGCCAGCAGTTTATCAAAATCCAGATGAGCAAAAGCCGACCACAGTAGCCTCAGTAGCTTTTCATCTTTATCTCACACCACATTGAAGAGAGTGCATTTATGTATTTAAAAACCCTTTTCATTGGCCTGATATTACTTTTTTCTAAAACATTTATTTATTTTTTTTAAATGTGGGAGTTTTTACTAAAATCAACAGAATTAAACACTTGACATATCACTCTGTGCGTAAGTACTCTGGTTAAACAGCTTGAATCTAGACTCCTGAGTGGTGCAGTTGACCCTGGCATCAAGAAGGTTTCAAACCAAGCTCAACGTTTTGCATTATTTCAGGGTTATTCTTGCAAAAACTAAATGCAGATGGAGATAAGAGTCAAGTACGTGAAATCAATTTTAAGAATCAGCTAAGGCACCAAGATTTTTTTAGATAGTGAAAATCAGGGAAAGTAAAATTAAGAAATAACTGTGAGATAAAAAATCTAAGAAAGTAAAGTCAGAGAAATTTCTTCAGGTAAGAAAAACTGTAGTGGTTGAACTACTTAACTAGGCAAGTGCCGCAGGGATAGTAAGAGGCCAGGTCTTTTTTTTAGCGGCAAAGTTCAGACTCATTATTTTCCTCTTTCTTCAGTCGTTCCCTTTTAAAGAGGTCTTGTGTGTGCTAATGATGGTCTTATAAAGAGGCCCAGAGGGGTGCAAGTCAGAGATATGGATTTATGGATTTAATGCTTGTGCCTGACACAGACTTTGATCAGAGCACATTGATCTGCAGAGATTTATACCACAGCAGCTCAGTAAAAGTCATTGCTTTTTACACAGAAGTGTCAGGCATTTGTGGAACCATTTGTCATAGACAATTGAGAAAGACCAATTGCAAATCCACAATTGGTCTAAAAAATGACAGACCAAAAAACAATAATCCTATCCTCGTAAGGAAAATATAGAAACCATGCCATTTTCTGGTCAATGTGTTTTCTGTTTGCAAAATGTTTCTTTAAATAATAAACAAAACATTTAATTGACCTGAATTCTGGCTAATCCAACATACTATTCCTTACAAAGTATTTGTAACCTGGAATATTTGTACATTTTGTAACAATGCAACCACAAACTTTAAGTGTATTGTATTGGGATTTTTTGTGATGTATGAAAGTTGTACATAATAGTGAAGTGGAAGGGAACATGGTTCAGAAAGACGTGCATAGATTCAGCCAACCTTCCGCTGCAGTTACAGCTGCAAGTGGAACGTCATATCCGGTATTTAAGCTTTTTCAGCTCTTAATAGTATTTTTTTTGTTTTGTTTTTGTCAGAATTTCTTTCCAATGTCCTGTCACCATGATTCGTGGTGGGGATGATCTATTTAAGGAAATGTGCAGAGTAAACTTTCTTTCAAGCAACATTTTGCATGAGGCCAGAACTTTTGAATGTAAATGGACCAATGGCTCTTCTTTTACGTGTTTGCTGTGTGCCCTACTTGGCTTAAAAGCAAATGCACACCCGAATATTATTTTAATTTGTGGAACAATTCACACTGAAAAACATTTTTTTTAATATGTGTCTTTTGCATTCCTTGTTCATGAGTGTGACTTTAAACTAATATCATGTTCGAATAAAAAAATAAAATAAATAAATTATCATTTTATCTTTTTGCTTTTACTTTGGAAATATTGTTTAGTCCATTATATAAAATTCTAATAACAAACACTGCACTTAGTGGTTGTAACATGATAAAAGAAAACAAAAGTAGAGCAGTAGAACATGAAAATGAATTCTAATAGTTGTCTAACAGCTGTCACCTAATAGTCGCAGATTCAGTTTACAACTCTCATATATATTCTTTTCCCTCTACTGTGATTTTTGTTTATTACACAAAATATCATAAATATTCACAGCAGTTGCATATGTTAAAATGAAATGTATCAGGGTTATACATTATTTTGCATGTTTCCATCAATCCTTTTTTTATGTGCATCATGCAGTATTGCATTAGAAAAGATTTATGGAAACAGTATAATTTGAAATAATTTACTTAATTTCTCAAAAAGGTTTTTAAGCTCACTTGTGGTGGTTTTTGGCTTTTCTGAAAAATAGTTAATGCACAAAAAGGGAGTTGAAAGCATATTTACTGAATAAGTTGTGACGTAGGAAAGTTTCCCTGCAGAGTGGGGACCAAACCTGAAGCTCAGAGGTGAGAACTCTCTCTGTTTTTCTGAGACATGAGATCTACACTAGTTTGCAACCTCTACTTCTTGTTTATTACAGCTATGCGTAACGTCAACATCTAAGAAAATTATCCTTAGATGTAGCCTGAGACTAACATGCCTTTCTTTTTTTTTCCCCCTTTTTGAAACATGTCAAAAGTTTGCTTTAGATTTGCGTGACAACATAGCTAAAGACTGACACTTTAGATACTCATTGAACAAACTTATTTTGCTGCATTGACTGAGAAAAGAAATCTGTGTCTATAAATGTTTAAATGGATTACGAATGCACTTACTGCGTGTCACTACACCCTCCAGCCTGATGATATTGGGGTGATCAAACTGTCCCATGATTGATGCTTCTGCAAGGAAGTCCCGCCTCTGCTTGTCTGTGTAACCTCCTTTAAGAGTCTTGATGGCCACACAGATCTCCTTCTTGCTGGGCAGTTTTAGGCGACCACTGCACACTTCTCCAAACTCACCTACAGTTAAGATAACATATACACAACACAAATCACTTGTTTGAATGCATATCATTTTTTATTTCAAATAAAAAATGATATCTGTCTGTCTGCCTGTCTTTTCAATAATATGATTTTTCAAACCTTTGGTCATCTGGAGTTAAATAGTGTTATCAACATTTCAATAGCTCATGGAGCTTTATTTAATCTTGAGGAGATGGCTGCGTTTTGTCCATCCTAAGATAAACTGAGAAAGTCTGGAGAATGTGTATGTTTTTGTAAGGGAGTGCAAGCTTTTTAGGTAGTCTAGTCACTTCATAGGTCCATGTGACAGACTCCTGGCTAGACTATACAACAACTGGAGTCTGGCCATACCTCTTTGTGTTGTGTTTGAATGTGTGTTGAGCCTAAATGCATGCACACCCTAAATAAGTTTAGGCGAGGTGATGTCAGAGCTGAGACGTGCAGATCTTTTCTTAATCCAGTACACTTGTATCCGAAAGCAGCTCTGGATCAGAGAGTGTGGGTCAAACAGTGGACATGAAGCAACAGTCTGGAATGACTTAAACTAGAATAATTACAACCTGTCTAAATACCAAAAAGTGTTCCTGGTCTTTCCTGGTTTGCTTCATTCCCCTTGCCTTCAGCTATGCACAGAAAAAAAAGAAAAGAAAAAAAACCAGGCAGAGGCACTTTCTTCATGTGGTCACTCTCAGAAAGGGGATCCTGCTCTAATAAGGCTTAATTAGGAACACTCACTCCTTTCCTGTTTTAGGAGAACCATGGTGTTTAGATTTGATGCTCAGGTCTGACCTATCTAAGACGACTGGCAAACGGTGTTGTTCTTGCTTTATAACACAAGTACACAAGTTGCCAACAAGATCAAAGTCGACTTAACAACCAGAGGGGCTGAGGCAGAGTCGAAGAAATAGGAGGTTTAATGAGTTTTGGTTTTGTGTTCTCATTAAAGTTTCAAATTTGGATAGTAGGCAGGATACAGTTAATGGACAGCAATGTTTGCATTTGGTAAGTATAGGGGTTCAGTTCATATAATAAGTTGCCAAAATTAAATACCAAAATCAAGCTCCACTGACTTTTTTTTAAAACATCAAAGGAAAGATTTGACAGTTACATCACATATTTATTGGAGACTGTAAAGTTTAACTTAATGAGAAAAGTATTACTGTAAGTAGGTTCTTGATTTAATTCTTTAAAAGTATTAAAATTTTAATTGTGGCTCTAAAATAAAAGCAGCTTTCCTGATTATGGTCCAGTGTCTCGTCAGGTACTGTTTTTCCAGGTCATCCCATCAGTTTTGGAGTGTGAAGGTCTGATGGGACTCTAGAAAGTAGTCTGAAATTGTGTGCTAGAGGCTGAATATATCTATTCTGACTGAACTCGACATGAATCATAATTGATCACTGTCCAGTCTTCACTTCTGCTCAAGTTATCAGCTTTACCATATGGGAAGGGATGGGGGAAAAAATAACAAGACAGGAATTTTGTTTTATTTCCAGAATAAGGTTCATGGTATTTGCTTACAGGTAGTTGACAGTTGCCTCACATTACTTTCTGTTTCCCTGTACTATAAGTAACAAGTAGAAAGATAGATGGACGTTAAAGCAAAACATAATATGTTTCTTATTGTAGTATATAGTACAAGTATAACTCATCCAGACAGTGCTTTGAAAATATTGATACATGTAGAATTTAATTTATTCCTCATAAAGTACTCTTGTGCCATGTAGATTACTTACAAAGAAGTAAGAAAACAAATGGCATTAATGGTGATGTAATATTGAGAACTTTTTCTGCATTATTAATCTTAATTTAATTGCTTCAATATTCTGAAATCAGGGTCATGAGGAAATTTCTAAATTACACATTGCTACAATTAAAAATATTGGTCAGTACAAAGGGGTATATTTTTACAAGTCTAATTAGAACCTAGGAGATGATTATATTCATTCTTCAACATAGTCTGGTATTACTAAAAACCTGTCCAAAACAACCCACATCTTGCATGTGTGACTAATGCAACAATGTGTTCCCTCAGTCCTACCTGCTCCCACGACTTTATCAATAGCAATGCATGAGGCGTCAAGTTCCTTGGCAAACTCATGAACAGCCTGGCTCGGGTCCTCATACGTGTGGGGATCCACATAAGTCCTGATTCCTGGCAGGCGCACTGCAGAAAAAATAAGAAGGAGGGATCAGGGATCAGTAAAATATAAAAAGTTAACTTAGGGAGAGGTCTTTAAATTTAGAAGAGGGTTACCATATATGAAAAAAATTAAGACACCACTGCACTGAACCCCATTGGTTATTCCACTAAATATTGACTTCTGAACTCCTCTTAAGTTCACACATTGGTATTGTAGATACCAACACATTACCTGCTCCCACGAATATATACACACACAGTACAGACCAAAAGTTTGGACACACTTTGTCATTCAAATGGTTTCCTTTATTTTCATGACTATTGACATTGTAGATTCACACTGAAGGCATCAAAACTATGAATTAACACGTGGAAATTTGTACTAAACAAAAAAGTGTAAAACAACTGAAAATAGGCCTTATATTCTAGTTTCTTCAAAGTAGCAACCTTTAGCTGTGATTACTACTTTGCACACACTCTGCATTCTCTTGATGAGCTTCAAGAGGTAATCACCTGAAATGGTTTTCACTTCACAGGTGTGCCCTGTCAGGTTTTTCTACAATCTAATCTACAATTTTCATAGTCA
>CAEFZY010079055.1:0-11719 GCA_903066815.1 Brachyrhaphis roseni
GCATCATTTTCTTATTTGCGGTTTCTCTCAAGGGGATATCCAGAAAATTATATAATTTGCCAACTAATCATCAATCTCACGGGAGCCTCCACCCAATGCGACCGTCTCAGAGCATGGCACCACCGCCCAGCTGGGGTTTTTATTTGGATGGCTAGCCTTTAATTTCTGCTGGGCTGCAATAACCCGCCAAGCAGGAATGAATTCTCTCTCCACTCATTTACTTTCTACTCTCACTGTCCTGAATAGTTCATTTGCATCTTTGACAGTTTTGCTTTAAAGGGGCAGTATTATGCCTTTTCCAGCTACATTGTATTATTTTATAGCACAATCAAGCACAATTCTGTTGTTACCAAATGATGTGTATATAAAAGAAGTTTGACATTGGGCCAATGTCTCTTTATGAAACTCCGCCTTCAGGAAGTCATCGCAACATGGCTTCTCTATTAACGCCTTAACGACGTTTTATTGGCGTTGCATTGACAATGAGTGCAGCAGATGCACCGTTCCACCAGGTGTTTGCTAATTGCTGCTGGCTAGTCTGAAGGAGCTGAGTGAGGGCGTCGTGCTCCTCTAGTTTCTTTTAGGTGGAAACTTGGAAGCTTGGAAACTGCAGCTAAGAGGCGGAGCTACATCTGCCCAGACGTTTTGCGCAGCTGAATGGTTCGTGAAAAAAAAATCTAGGCAACATACCAAGTTATATTTCTGATGACGGAATTATATTATAACATGAAGTCAAGCTCAAAAAAGTCAATTTCACATAACAGCGCCCCTTTAAGACGTTAGCTTAGACTGTACTCCCTTTTTGCACGTCGCTTTGCAAACGAGCGTGAATCCATGATTCCTGGCAAATAATTCATGGCTAATAAATGGAACCGTATGAAGTCAGATCTGTCCTCACCAGCGGGTCTCCCTCGGTGTCGCTCTGAGACACCTGCTTGGACGACGTCCCCTCCTTGGATGAGCTGTAGCCGTCGTATCCCACGTCTTCCGGCCTCAGCTGGAGAAGCGACTGGCCCTCTTGCTGCAGCGAGGCGGCATTCCACGGATACGTGTCATTCACCCACTTGGACGGATCCTCCCACACGGCTCGCTTACCGTACAGCTGAGGACGGGAACAAAAGATATGCAGGGAAGGAGGAGTGAAAAAGTATTCCTTTAGTTTTTGACGCCTTACCTGGAAAAGCCCAAATCTCTCTTTAATGAGTTAGACTAAAGAGATACAATGCTACCCCAGTGCTTTTATTCTACCCTTTAGACTAGAAATACAACCTTCAAGATTACAGTTGTGCTTAAATGTTTTATCCATTAAATCCCAGCAGTTTTGTTTTGTATAGTACCAGAGTATATCAAGGTGCAAAGACGTTTAACATTTAATTTCAGGACGTTCTCTTGAAATGCAGAGACAGCTACCTGTTAATATTTTAACAGTTTGTTATTAGGTCGTTTAATCAACACATTCTGTTACAATCGGCCATTTGAGAACATTCTTTTTTGGCCCGAAATGAATGTGCAAAACCACAAGGCTACATACAAACACAAACCACACTCTTCAGATTTATATCAGTAAAAACTTTTAAAAACTGATGCATTATTTTCCTTCTGCTTCACGTTCATGCACTACTTTGTCTTGGTCTGTAACGTACAATGTTACGTTTATTGTTGTAATGTGAAAAACTGAGAAAAATGCTGCAAAAATGCTGCAAAAATACTAAATCTTACCAAGTATTTTTGATTTAGTTTATAGTGCAAATATTATTGAAATAAGAGAACTAACTCACAAATAACTTTCAGCTTTGTTTTAATAAATATGTCGGTGGAATTATCACTTTATTACCAATATTAAGGAACTACTGACATAAAATAAACTGAAAAGTTACTTTTAAGCACTAGAAACTAGACCAAAAATACTTGATAAGGTTTTGTGTTTTTGCAGTGTAAGGCCATGTAACTCAATAAGAACCAACTAAAAGATTTACCAACCAACAGTTTTCCAGTTATTTCTCCTGTTTTCAGGTTATAATGTGCATCATCTTGAGAGGGGCGAACTTGGTCAATTTGAAATAAACGTAGCTGTACTATATATGTATGATCCAGAAAAATGCATGCATAGATATGTATTAGGTACCTGTAGTCCTTCCCTGACAGCCTCCAGCAGGTAGGGGACCAGGGAATAGTTCCACAGGTCTGTGAACCAAACCCGGGAACCTTCTACTTCCATGGGACAGGACAAGAAGAGACGAGGCCCTGCGGTGAATAGAGAGGAACACATTACACATGGAGGAACGTTCAAATGTCTGCCTGCTGCTAACTCTACAGAGGCTAACGTGTGTGTGTGTGTGTGTGTGTTCTGAAGTGACCTATGGTGACGTCAGAGGAGCTGTGTGCCTCCAGGAAGCCGTTGAGATGCTGCCAGGTCTTGGGGATCCAGTCGATGACCTTGATCAGGTCATTGCTGCGCATGTTCTTATCGATCTCTGTCTCGATGAGCTTCCGGCGCAGGAAGCGACCCAGGAAGCCTTTGACCGGCTCCGTGTGGTTGGTGCACAGCACCCACCTACACCGGGACAAGACATCGGCTCATCAGCGTAAAGATGATGACATTTCATCCATTTGTGTAAAAGGTTCATTTAACTCTCTAATTGAGGGATTTTAAATGAATATTGCCACAAAGAGGAAGTAGCCTGTGTTTTCCAGGAACATAGTGCCATTTTATACCACAACCAAGTAACTGTTACCTTCAGTTGGTATAAAAATGCTGCATATATAAACTGTGGCTTAAAAGAAATTGAACTTTGTAATTTAACGCCTTGAAGTTGGGCCTCTGTCTCTTTAAGAAGCTCCTGCTCTTTCTGAAACTGCACCTTTAAGAAGTGATCACAACATGGCTCCTCTAATTAACTGTTTAACAATGTTTATCTGAGATGGAACTCGGATAATGAGCGCAGCGGATGCACAGTTTCACCAGGTGTTTGCTAATTGCTGCTGGCTAATCTGAAGGAGCCGAGTGAGGCTCTGAGGACGAAGGCAGAGCCTAGTCCAGGAGTGGGCAATCCCGGTCCTCGAGTGCCGGTGTCCTGCAACTCTTAGATGTCTCCCTGGTCCAACACAGCTGAATCCAACAGCTGGATCACCTCCTAAGTGCAGTCAAGTTTTCCAGAGTTCTGCTAATGACCTTATTATTTGACTCAGGTGTGTTGAAGTAGAGACACATCTAAATGTTGCAGGACACCGGCACTCGAGGACCAGGATTGCCCACCCCTGGCCTAGTCCATTAAATAAGAAACACGATTAAAATCAAATGTGAATAAGCTTGTTCAGGCGTTAAATCATTTAAAAACATGCCGCACCGTCTCTCTCACCATCTACTTCCTGTCGTCTTCATCTTTATGGTTTGCACCATTAATTACATCTCGTTGATAACCATGTGACTGAAAAAGTGCTTCCATTGCAGTTTTGCCAAATAAACCAATTTTGATATGGCCGTAAATCACCACTTCCTAGAGCCAAAACTTTACATAGAAAAACAGGCGTTTCTTTTTTTTTTCCCCAAAATTGCAGTTTCCATTAAGCAAATTTATTTTCGAAATGTCAAATTGGCAAACATATGGTCCATGGAAACGCAGCTAGTGACAGTTTTGTGTACTAACCCTAAATAGCCAGCAACAATTTAGGTTTTAGATAAACTGAACGTCAAACTAATTTTTGCATTATTTTTTAATTTTCCTCCTCCCGTAGAACTAGATCAATCAGGGCTCAGTGTTGGTTGTGTTTGCTGAGCTTGAATTGAGCACAATATGGCGTCAGACCTAAAGTTGTGGTGGAGCTCCAGGTTGGGAGAGGAGGAGACTCCCTGGCTCATGGTCCCAATGACATACGGGCTGCACAGGGAAGAGAAACAAAACATGGTTACTTCAACTAAGACAAATGTTTCCTCAGTTTGCTGATTATGTGTGAAGGAAACTGATGGGACTCCAGTTGATGTGGCGGAAGTTGTGATGGACAGCGCGGCGTTTCGAGTCCTCCTCACCATTTGTGGTACTTGCAGTTGAGGAAGCCGTTGAATATGTCGCTGAGCGAGCCGATGTGGTGCAGGTTGTCCAGGATGACCACATGGGGGAGCTCTGCGTCTGTCCTCTCAGAGTTACAACGCTCCGCCAAGCTGGACAGGTACTGACGCAGGTCCTGTAGGAGGAAGCAGTCATTGAATTTGAGCAATCAAGTCCAAACTGAAGTCAAGTTATATCTCCAACAACCTCAAATATGGTATTTGTAAATGTATTCATACTCCTTAAACATATTTACACCTTGTTTATAATTTGGGGGAACAGCATAGAAGGAAAGAAGTACAAAAACAATAAATGGGTCAAGGTAGAAGAGAAAGACAGAAGGAAGAAAGGAGAGAATGAAGGAAGGACAGAAAGGAATAAAGGAAGGTTGAAAAGAAAAGTGATGTAAGGAGAGAAAGGAAGGATGGAAGGCAGAAATCAAAGGACACAATGAAGTAACCACAATGACGGACAACATTTAGATAATAGGATATAAAATACAAATCTTTTCATATAAATGATTTCCCTGTAATAAACAATACTTCAATCAAATGTCTTCATGTTTCAATACTTGTCTAGACTGTGGAGTAGACTTTCTGCAATGAAATCCTCCACATTTATGAATATTCGTGTATTAGAAATTAAGGTTGATAGGGAACCTGTGGAAATGCCTGTCAACTGATACTGAGACATTCACAGGTTAAGCTATTTTAAAGCCTGGCACTGTCACTACATGCCACACTTTTCAGAATTACATGGGTAAAACACGTTAAAAATCATGACTGTATTTCCCTTTCACTTTGCAGTTGTGCTCCTCTTTGTGCTGCATCACAGAAAATCTACTGATGCTTCTGGAAGAAAATCAAACATGAGAACAGACGCGCTGTGGGTTTCTGATACCTTGCTGGAATTCTGGTCCACATTAAAGCTGGCCACGTTGTGCTCAGTCACCTCCTGCCCCATCTGACTGATGATGTACTCGGCCAGCTTGGCAGCCAGGAAGGACTTCCCTGTGCCGCTGGGTCCTGAGAGGATGATCCGCCGATGCTCCATCAACAGGTTGAGGTACCGCTGGATTATGGGCTTTGGAATGAGTGTGTCAAACACCAGGCTGTCTATGCTGTTCTCCTTCATACCTACGATCAGGACGGACGCAAGATAACAATCTGAGTTTAACCACCAGGAAGATTAATGCCAGCAAGAAACCCACAGAAAACCCTGACAGAGATTCTTTTGTCAGCGTACCTTTGAGGTGAACCTTGATTATGTTGTTGTCGCCCACCAGGTAGCCGCAGGGCAACAGCTCAGGCACTTCGGAGGCATGGCAGCGGATCACTTCTCCCATCCTGTAGCCCACAATGCTGTCAGAGCTGAGACCCAGGCTGGTCCCAGGATCCACCCGGAACACGTACTCCTGCAGAAGGACGGAGGCACAGGAAGCTTAGCGGCAATGCTAGCTATGGCTACATTCACAGTGCAGGCCTTTAGGCCCAGTTCTCATTTTGTTTTGAGTTGTCGTTCACATTTTCAATTTGCATGTGATTTCCTGTGTGAACCGTAAATGACCTATAGGCATCCCACATGCACAGTAAAGGACGAAGTAAAACATGGACAGTAATGGTGGAGTGTATCTTGCGATTTTCCCCAAATCTGAGCTTTTCACCCCTCAAAAAAAATCTGATTTGTGCCACTTCCATATGTGGCATATATTCTGATACATATCAAACTGCTTTCAAAGCGTCTGCAGTTTGAACGGTTATTTTATCTGACTTTCACGTCATTAATGTGAGACATAAATCATAATTTTGCGCCAGAAGAAGCTGGACGTGATAAATCTGGATGAAACCAACGGCTGAAAACTAAAATTATGAACTTATAAATTAAGTGCTTGTCACTGAAGCACATCACAATCTGACTACACATCCAAACAGATTTCCCTACAGAAGTTATATTCAATACACCACAAAAGGATTTTGCTATTAGTTGTGGTTTATTTTTCTTAGCTTCCTTTGACTTATGATTTTGTGACAATATTGTCAGCTACCGTATAAATATACTTTAAAATCCAGCAATAGACGCGGCATCCAGTATTACTTCCATAAACAGAGAGCAGCTGTGACGTCTACATTCTTCTCTGCGCATGCTGGTTGCTTTTAAACCATTCACATGGAAGCCTGATAGCATGAACAACCAGGCACAAATCTCCGGATTTCAGCAAAAGAAAAACAAAAAAATCAAACTTCAGAATCAACCATAGCCTTAATGTTCTACCTGAGTTAGCGTAAACAGTTCATCATTCAAGTCCTGATATCACCTCTAACCTCTAAGAACTCAAGATAGACAAATTCTGTCAATCTGCTTACTTTAAAGAGCCGCCGGATGACCCCGTCCAGGACGTCCCACTTGGTCTTCCCGCTAACACCTATAGACCCGATCAAGAACTCGTGGCTTTGTGGAACCTGAAGAGTCGGCAGAATAGTTAAACCGAAAATCAGGAACAATAAGGATATATTTTTGTGATCCAAGCAGGATGAATGGTCATCTACAAACCTTGGTGTGTTTTGGCCCTCTGCTGATGGTGACCACTATCCGCACACTCCGACTTTCCTTACGGAGATTTCCCTCGTAGCTGTCGTCCAGGAGAATATCTGAAAGGAAGATGTTCTGTTAACTTGTCGACTACCTACAAACAAATTGGTCACTGAAGTTTATTCTGAAAAACGTGCTGCACAGTCCAAGCATTCCATCATCATGGGTGATGCCAAACGCCAGCAGACTACAAAAGTGATGATGTGTTCTCTTGAGTTGTTCTTTTTACTTTTACGCAGTTATGAGGCGCTGTGGCAAAACCTGAAACTGCTGCTGTGCAAGTTACTCAACAGGTTGTTGCTAGGTAACCAAAGAGTGAGCGAATTAGTTGAAGCCACTACTGTACAGGAATGACCTGGTACAGTAGTGGTTAACCTAGCTCAACATACTCCAACCAGACTTTTTCATCCAACATCAGTGTCTGATCTCACTAATGTGCTTCAGGAAAAAAGGTCACATAAATACAATCCTAAACCTTGTAGAGCACCTCAGCAGGAGAGCTGAAGTTGTTAAAGCTGCAAAAAAAAAAAAAAACACATCATCATCATCTTAAAATAATGGTTTTACTCATTTCTGTTTTTTGCCAAAAGTGATTTCTGCAAAGAAAAATCACCATCTCTTCCTTTCCAAACGATGTTTTAGAAAATATAGAAAAAAATACTGTGAGTTATTTATTGTTTCTCAATATGTTCTTTATCTTCTGGCTCTCAGGTTGCTGAATGCTCCTCCATATTGCCGTTCTTCTTTTCCCAGAATCAAAACTCCATGAGGCTTTTCTGCATTTTATTGCAAAAAGTAGCTACGTTTTTCCAACAAAAACAGCATCTTACATCACACTTAGCCGATGTGAGTTTACATAACTTCACACTTCAACACTGAATGCATTTCTCTCTGCACCATATTCTAGAGTGAGGAAGGGGCCACTTGGTATTCAGCTGGCCTCCTGCTTGCTGCATGCGCTGCGTTGGGGTGATAACAGCCGCTTCTTCCCTTCATCCATGCGCCTTCGCTCTTCACTCATTTCGCCATCAGTTAACGAGGCTTTTCTGTTAATTACTGAACGAGTGGACAGACTTCTTCTGAAACGGACAGAGCCAGGAGATAGTCTCCACTTTGTTGCCAAATAGGGTTCTGCAGGTCATCAGAGGGGAAAGTTTTACTGCTGAATTAAGCCTTTTCAACCAGATTCATTCGCAGTTCTCCAGTTTTTACAGGTGAATAAAGAGAGAAATTTTAAACCGACAAAGTAGAAAATTGGTTTGAACAATAGAGTTCAGAGCTGACATCGTTTATGACTGAAGACCGATGGGATTGACACTGTACTCACCTGACATGATGGTGTCAGTGATGTTGAGGTTATTGAGCGACAGCCCCAGCGACTGCCGCGAGGAGGACGAGGACGTGCTGGAGGCCTCGGAGGGCGGCCGGGCCGTCTTGACGGGCGTCGCCGTGGGCGTGGCGTTCCCGCTCGACTTGAGCCGATCGTTCTCCGCTTTCAGGGTCTCAATCTCGTTCTGCAGGTCGGAAGAATAAAGTGACGGCAGCTATTTTATTCTGAATGTGTAGCGCTGGAATTATGGTGCTGCAAGGTTTTTTTTTTTTTTTTTTATCTTTAAGGCCTCCTTTGTGTTGAAGTTAAGTCTCAGATAAAGAGTTTAAAACGATCACTGAGATCTGAGGGCAGACCGAAAGGCTTCTACAAACCGGATAATCCCGATGTACAAAGATCCAATTAAGTGAGGCGATTGTGTTCATTTGACATGTTCTTTCACCGCATGCTTTGCTTTTTAAAGATGGAATCGCAGCAAAACATGACTGAAAAATAAGCAAGTCATTTGTTGACACAGCTACAATGGAGTTGAAATAAGAAAATAAAACCATATTATGTATTAACAGGGTTCTTGGAGGATTCAGTAAGTAAAATTTAACACCTTCTAAAGACTTTTTAAGTCTGTTAAGACCAACATTACCAGAAACTTTTAAATTAACATTTTTAACAAAGAAACCATTTATTGTTATCAATTTAGTTGTCAAAGAAGATTCAAGTTTCTTCACCAAAAAGACGAAATTATATCTGTATTAAAAAAAAGCTGCAGTATAAAACTTTTATTAAAAAAATGTTGTTGTTTTTTTAACATATTTCCTAAAACTGTGACAGTATAATAATCTCCTTCCTAAACTATTATAGCTGTCTTAAGAAATGCATTTTAAGACGGCCTCACCTGCATGCGGTTCATGGCCTCCCGGATCTGGTCCAGGTGGTGCGCCGAGCTGAGAGCCTCCAGCCGGATGTCGGTCAGCTTCAGCTCCTTCTCCCGGAGCTCGTTCTTCAGCTGCAGGATGATCTCGGCCTCGGCCTCCGTGCATTCGCACAGCCTGAAGCGGCGATTAAAAAAACAGGGAGGGAGGAGCGCAGGAGGGTAAAGGGAAGGGAGGGTCACCTTCTGGGGTTACACCAAACTAACTCACACGGCACACACACAATCTGCAGAAGAATATGCTTAGAAGGAAACAGGGAAGCTCGAGTTCTGAAGGGAGGTCGGCGGTGATGGCCGTCAGCGAGGTGAGACGGGGAAGTGGAGCATTTGGAACAGCGAATCGCTCCCATTCAAGGCCCTTTGGTTCAGGTTTGTTGGAGAGGGAAAGATTTGTCTTTTTTCAGAAAACATGCGTTTATGTGTGAAAACCTTCCACATGCCAGAGGAAACCTATGCCCGACATGTTAAAGTGGAATAATCTCACCAGCTGCCTCACAGCAGCAGCTGCATGCTGACTGTGTGCGACGTTTCTAAAATATTCATACTCCTCGAACTTTTCCACATTCTCTGGGATTTTATATGATAGACCACCACAAATTAGAGCAGGCAGTAATTAAAAAGCGGACGTAAAGGTTTTAGAACTAAAAATCCGAACATTTCATTCCAGCTCCTGTCCTTTGCAGCTTTTAACATGCAGATTTTTCCCCCCTGTTCAAAACAAAAAGAAAAATCTTCCTTGAAACTTGCTTGGGTATTTAGTTCATATTTTATTATCCTTTTCTGCTCAATCAAATTGTTCAATTGCTTGTTTTGCTGCTGTATTTGTTTCTCTTGTAAATGAGATCTTGGATCTCAATGAGACCATCTGCATAAAAAAATATCGAATAAAAATAAAAACAGCTCAAGTGATGCGATACGAATATCTGTATCAGTGTCAATGCTGAAGAAAATTCTAGATCAGGTATCGGTGACAATGTGCCTGACCCATAAAGGCTGATCTATTCATTCGAATTCTATCACTTATGCTCTGAGCGACGTCACGCTTTATTCTTTAGTTCATATTATGTTTGGAATTTTTAATTGCACTTGGTGAACTATTTGAAAGAAGGTTAATTGCATTTTATTTTTACGTTTGACCAACGTAGTCAACTCGTTGTTTTTGTCAGTTTTGGTTTTTGCATTATTTATTTTACATTGGCTGTTATGCTCCCAACTGAACTGAGTGAATAAATTAAAGTTGGAAAATCATGTCTGAACTAAACCCTGACCCACAAAAAAGGTCAATTATGACCTTCTTCTCTGTTGATCTTTTGTTTGTAACGAAGTGCATGGGGAGTGAAGGGTTTTGCACGTTCAGGAATATCTCAGTGGATAACTTTTGGGTTTCTCATCAGGATTTAAAGGTGCTGAACACGAAAAGAGAAAAATCACACCAACACAATCCAGTGCACACACACTCCTGGGGAGCAGGCCCGTTACCGAGATCTGTGTTTGTAGACCACATGACCGTTTTGCTTTTTCTTTGGCGTCCATATTGGGGAGGACTTGCTGTCGCAAATGCACTTGCTACGGCAGGTTGAGAAACATTTCAGAAAAGTGTGGAGAGAGAAAGAGCGAGAGAGAGAAAGTGTTTGGAGGGGAGAGTGAGGTGATGATTTTAGTTTAAAGGAAACAAAGGAAAATGAAATTAACTCAAAGGAGAAAAAGGAACCAAAGAGGCGCCTGCGTGTTTCGGTGTCGGCGTGCGTGGCGGACTCACTCGGTGGTGGAGGGGGAGGAGTGCAGCGTGGCGATGCTGCCCTGCCTGTTGTCGTGCTGCAACTTGGGCGAGGAGGGCACTGAGTCGGTCATCTCCTCCATCTCGTCGTGGGCCGACTGCGACTTGCTTTTCTTCTTGCTGAACGCCTGCTTGAAAGAGCTGCGCAGCTGCAACGCACAAAACAAGAGAGCGCGCGTTAGTCCCCGACGGGTTTCCACTGCCACGTCGTGTCGCGTCAGATCAGGGCGTCACTCGTTTCCAAGCAATGGCCGCGGTCTGTTTTAGGCAAAGAGGCAGAAAAGCGAGGCCGTAAGTAGAAATGAGAATGAGGAGCTGGGGTGGGGGGATCAGGCAATCGAGATGAACAAACAAACAGGGGAGAAACGGAGGAGCAGGGTTGCTGTATCCATGCCGACGTTCCAAAGAAAGACATAAAGGAGTAAGGATGAAGGCGGGGCCGTGAGTAGGACAGGACTAGTAGAAAACTAAAACGGAAGACACTCTGGAAACCACTGACCTGAGCTGGGATGGAATCAGCCACCTGAAGATGCAGAACACACCCAACGTTAAGGCACGCAAACGCACACACACACATGCTCAATACACACCCATCTATAGCAGACTGTATTCATTCAGAGTAACAGCTGAGAGTGGCTGTGTTCTACAAAGCATGGCAGAGAAAGTACAGTTACTACAGCTGAAAGAGGGATGAACAATGACAGCAGTTTATATGACTGGGAAAGTTGACTTTGCCTGAACGGGAAACATTTCTGCAAAATCCGTCTGGAACCTGTTTTATTTGGAGTGTAAGAATAGCAGCCCTGCAGGGATAAGCATGTTCAGACAATGGTGGATGGATAGATGGTCTGGTGGACACACATCCATATTAAAAAAGCTACAGCAACCAGACAAAACATTTCAGCAGGGGTCCCCAAACTCGGTCCTCGAGGGCCGGCATCCTGCATGTTTTAGTTCTCTCCCTGGTTTAACACACCTGGATCAAATGATTGCTCATTAGGAGGCCTATGAAGAACACTGACATGCTGAAAAAGTTGTTGGTACTAACA
>CAEFZY010079061.1:0-19826 GCA_903066815.1 Brachyrhaphis roseni
CAGGACCCTGCTGAGGGTGTAGAGCTGGTCCAGTGTTCCACGACCAGGACGAAAACCACACTGCTCTTCCTGAATCCTAGGTTCGACTATCCGACGGACCCTCCTCTCTGAACTGTGTTAACCCCAAAAAAGTTGAGTTCTTCAGCCAGTGAGATGCTGTCCTAGTTGTAGCACCAGTTTGTCCATCCAGTATTTCACCCAGACCAGATATCAATAGCTTCAGCACTACATAATTCATTGTAAACTTTAAGGTTTTCAAACAGATTTAAATTGATTTAGGTGGACCTAGAGTTGGAAAGTTTGTAAATATGAAATGTAAAACTCTGTCTGCTTCTTGCTCTTTTTCTGTTTGTCCAACCAGCTGGTGAATGCAGGTGAGGATGTGCTGGTCTTCTACAATGACCGCTCGTCGTTCTCGGTGCTGCTGCAGATGATGGCCTCTGAGCAGGAGCGGGCTGACGAGAACGGATCCCTGGCGTACCACAACACGCTCGTAGACCTGCTGGCCGCCTGCACCGAGGGCAAGAATGTCTACACTGAGCTGAAGTGCAACTCGCTGTTGCCACTGGATGACATTGTTAAAGTGGTCACTGATGTGAACTGTGTGCCAGAGGTAAAGGTTCATTATTGTGATTTTATTTTCTTTGTAGATTAATCACACATTTTGGTCTCTGCCGGCAATACATTAATACATCTGGTCATTGTCACACATTAATCACACATTTTGGTCTCTGTTTTTTTTAAATCTGGAAACGTCTTAATTCTTTGTCCTCCAAAGGTTAAAACTTCATATGTGAATTTTGTGAATCACTGCTATGTGGACACTGAAGTGGAAATGAAGGAGATCTACACGTCTTCTCATATCTGGACGCTATTTGAAAACTTCCTGGTCGACATGGCCACTGTAAGAAAACTCACACAGAAAACTCACACTGTTTATTTTTTCCTAATGAGGCAGTAAACATTTCAACATTCATCAATGTTTCTTCTGCTGACATGCAGTGCCTATTCAATTAACCTTTTTTTTCCTTTTAGCATTACAACCATAAGCGTCTATGCTTATTATCGGGATTTTATGTGATTGTGCAATATGAAGTAGTGCATAATTGTGAAGCAGAAGAAAAGTAATAGATGGTTTTTATTTTTTGCACATGAAAATCTAAAAGTTTAGCCTTTAAATAAACCTAAGCGATTATTAAGAAAACATGTGCTATACAGTAATATTTCCAAATTTTGAGATAACAATATGACTTAAAGATAAATACATTTACTAAACAGTAATAACATCTTTCTGGTTAGAGAAAAAGCATTGACTCCATATTTTCATCTCAATAACAAAGTTTTATTGAAAATGTTGCGTCTGTTTAACATCTGAATGCCTGGTGCTTAAAGAAGTGGCTGGCATGGGACAGTTATCTTGCAATATCCATATTGCTTACAGTAATAGTGCACTCCATCATAGAAAGAAGTTGAATAAAGTTTAAGCCAGGATTAGTTTCTAAAACCAATCTCCTAAGTTCTGAACATCTTGCAGAGCTCTCTTAATTTCCATCTTAAAAATGTAAATGGCATTAATCAGAGAAGCAGCCAAAAAACCCCCAGAGTAACTCTGGAGAAATTGCAAAGATCCATAGCTCATGATGAGAAACTTGTTGACTGGACAACTATTAGTTGTACCCCAAACCTTGGCTGTTATTGGACAGTGGCAAGATGGAAACCATTGATGAAAGAAAGTCATTAGAGGTCCTGCTTGCAGTTTACCACAATTCTTTTTCTTCTTTTTCTTCCATTGCAAAATTATGCACAAGATAAAATTATAAGAATGCTTCTGCATTGGACTTTCTGAGAAGTGAAACATGTCTGGAAGGTGAAGATCAGTCTGGTTCATATCTTTTTGCTTTTGTGTTAAAGATGTGCAACACTACAGAACGTAACCGCCCAGATCCCCTGGACAAGTATGTGACAGAGACAGTGATGGCCATCATCAGGAGTTTCTTTGAGTCACCGTTCTCTGTGAACTACTCCATGCTGCAGGTACTCTGTTCATGTCAAACATGCGGCAGCTTTTTGCTTCTCCATGGTAGCAGTATTTCAGCCACAGGTGTCTTTTGTCACTGCACATTCACCTGGGATTTTCCTAGCAGACTTTTTAAATTTAGAGCACTTACTGCAGTTGTTTTGTACAGTCTGTACAGATTAGTCCTGTCAGTTCCACTGTTGGCGTGTTCCTGATATTCTTTTATACAGATTTGTCTTTGTGAAAGAATAGCATCTTGTGTTCTTTTGTTTTTTTACAGAATAACCAGTCTACTTTCATCAAGTTGCTCCAGTCAGCTTTCAGAATCTACAACCTTAAGGGGATTAATTCAGCTCAGAAGAGCAACATTGAGACCTGTATCAAGGCACTGGCTGATGTCGGTGAGTCTTGATGGAGAAAAAGTTGACAAATACACTGAAGTATCCATCAGCATCCGTCCGCCTCCTAGCCTTTCCAGGACAGATTGGATACATAGCTCTCCAGCAACTTCTGGGTCTCCCATGGGGTCTGGAACCGCCTGGAAAACCTCCAAAGGGAGCCAGACATTGGGCATCTTGATCAGTTGTCTGAGCCTCCTCAATTGGTGGTTTGGGGAGAAGTCAGATTAAAAGCAATTAAGGTTTTTGTTGGCTCTAGTGGCCCTTATTCGAAAGTAGTCTGACAGGAAAGAGGGGAAGACATGTGGCAAATGTCGCCGGGGCCGGGAATCGAACCCGCGACGGCCGCCTTGAGGACTAAGGCCTCCATACGTGGGTTGTTCTAAACCCCTACGCCACCACAGCACGCCCCAGCATAAACCAATGTTAAAATGCAGATTTAAATTTATATTTAAAGTGTAATTTTCAAATTTAAATCCAATTTTCAATCCATCACTTGTCAGTGATCACACAACAGTTGATTCGTCAGTTTCATCAATCGAGTGGTGTAAACAAAAGGCATGATTTATTGGAACCAGTGGTTTCTGCACAACTTAGGCTTTCAGTGAGTTTGTTCCATCATGGAGAAGCATAGAAACTAAGTGCTGCATCACTTTGTTTAGTTCTGGTTCTGGAAATACCACCAGGTCTCTATTGACCTGATGGGCAGTCTACATGGTTCATATGTGTTTGTTGGGTGTGAGTGTAACTTGTTGACTCTGTGCGGATCGAGAAAATTCACAGTGAATTTAAACTTGAGCACCTAGTTTTTATCATTTGTTGCACATTCAGCTCTGAAAACAAAAAACTCATACGTATCATAAAATGGCCCCAAATTAACGTCACATTTCCCATGGTTTGTGCGTAAACTTCAGATGAAAAATGATCAAGTGTGTCTCTTTATCTTTATCTCGTTTATCTCTATTTTGTTCTGTCCTCAGCTAAAGCCCGCTCCATACCCATCCCAGTTGATCTGGACAGTCAGGTCAACGCTCTCTCTCTTAATGTCCACACCAATGCGGTGCAGCGAGCAGCAAAAGACTGGAGGACCTCTGCACGTTCACGACCTCGCAAAGAGCCTCTGGGTAGCCCCGACTACAAGAACATCATTGAGAAACTACAGGTGTGGTGGCTTATTTGGACTAGAAGTCTTAACACATTGGAGTTGCTAAGCTTTAGCCATCAGTTTTCAATTTTCTAACATGTTCATCAAGTTTTAAGATTGCATTCTTAGTTGATTAGATGTCGCCTAATAAAGGACACTGGCATCTTTTTACTTGTATAAAGTGGAGCTCAAATAACTTCATAAAGACTTCGTAAATGTTCACCAGCACTGTAAAGCTGCATCTTTCTATGTCTCTGCCTCTTTTTTTAAGGGGGTTGTGTCATATTTGGAGGATCAGTTCTGTCCGAGGGTTCAAGCAGAATTTTCTGTTCTGGTGGATGTTCTGCAAAGTCCTGAGCTGCTGTTTCCAGAGGCGGCTCGGTTACGCTGTGAGAGTGGAGCCTTTATGTCCAAGTAAGTAGCTGTCCAAAATAATAAATAAAACTGTCCAAAATACACAAGCTGTTTTGAAAGACTGTTTCAATTGCTTGCAAAAGTGGGATTTTACTCAATGGGGTGTGTAACTGTGGAGATCCAAATGAAAGTCTGAAAAGTGTGACCTGAATTTGTATTGATCCCCTTTTACTCTGATACCCATTAGTAATGCGTGATATGCACAGTATACGGTAGAAACGATAGACATTTGGCCTGTGATGGAGATCTAACCGCAGTAATGCTTGTTGATGTAATGTTATTGGAAGTGTCACCTTTCAATTTTTCTATTTGTAAGAAATATTAAAAACCATGTATCTTTCCCTTCTGCTACACTTTAAAACCCTACTTTGTGCTGAATTTCTATTTTTTAAGCGAAAATGTAAATACGTAAATTTCCCTGATCTCTCTTTTCCAGACTAATCAAACACACCAAGAAGCTTATGGAACAAGAGGAAAAGCTGTGTATAAAGATCCTGGAGACCATCAGAGAGATGATGGAGAAGAAGGAAAGTTTTCAGGAATCTGTAAGTACTTCACCTGCTGTTTCTTGGTCTTTTTTTTGCAGTTTGTTCTTCCATCCTTTCAAAATGCATTAATTACGTTAAGTACTTAAAAATTTGCCATAAGCATTTCTTCACGTGCCAATAATGCCATCGGTATTGCAACGGAGTCCTTGTTTTCTCACCGGTTGTTTCGTCCCGGAGCCTTGATTCTCCTCATCAGTATGCTGCGGGTTTGCCCGCGTTACATAAGCCAGCAAGGCACTTGAGGACATGCTCACACTGAGAAGGAGAAGAAGGAAAAGAGGGAAGCGATGGGAGGAGAACCAGGTAGGGGGCAAGCACTGAACAAACAAATCAATACTGCAGCGAGAGGAGGGAGGACAGGACCCCGTGTCCTGCTGAACCTCCCCGTCGGCCTGAGGAGTGAGCGGCAAGAGTTGGTAAACATAGTTTAAAGAAGTGTATGGACATGCTTCTGTGCACTCTGGTTACTATTGAAGGCTCGTGTAATAACTGGGGTTTCTGCATTTTGGAAAAGTGTAGAATTCAAGTAATTTTCACATCTGCTTACCGGTATATATGAAAGTGCAGCTATGAATATCTATTTATCCATCAGTCTCTCTATCTGTCTGTTAGGTCTTCATTTTGTCTGTACATCCATCTATCTATCTGTCCATCCATGCATCTGTCTCTCCTTACTTGAAGGTTTTGTACTTAAAGCTAAAGACTGTAAGGATATCTGCAGTAAATTAATAGTAAACTTTAATAAACTTCAATAAATTTGAATTGAAAGCTGCTCATTTAGGTTCGAAAAGTATGAATTAAGGTTATTAACACTGTGTGAGAACCCGGAAAGACACTGGAATTTTTAATTTGCAAGTCAGATTATTGTCTTAAAAGTTGGGATTATTGAATTAGCTGTCAAAAGAATGCATTCCTGCCAGTGTTGGTTTTCCTTTCTCGGTTTGTGCTCTCGGTGAAGTTTCCCCCCTCAAGCAGGCTTAGCAGTTGTGTAAAGAAAAAAAAAGGAGAAGAAAAAAGATCAGAAGGATTCAAGATGGAAAAGGGAGTCCCTTTTTAAAAGCAGCGTGGCTCATCCTAGACGCCAGACGGTGCAGTAACAATCTGTGAAATGTCACTTTGTGTAGGTGTTCATGAGTGCGTTTGTAGCTTCTCTTTGTCGTTTCCCTTCAGCCCTGAGTGTGGAGCTGCTGCTTCATAGCACGAGAGGCTGAGAAGGAGGGAGAGGATGGCGACTGATAGAAATAATGAGAGAGGGAGCGGCAGACAAACAACAAAAAAAAAAAAACAGAAGCGGAGAGACACAGAGTGACAGCTTAGGCAGCTGAGGCTGGTGGCTCCCCTGGGGTACAATGAGTGGGTGGAGAAGCGAGTGAGAGAGAGAGAGAGAAAGGAGAGGAGCCATGTGAGGAGCCATGTGAGAGGGAGGAGGGGGGAGAAAGCAGGCAGCGTCTGCCGGGTGAGGGATAGGAGAGAGTCTGCTCAGTCCATGAGGAGACAGGGCAGGGGGTGCGGTTACGTAACTGCCTGCAGTGGCTGAGCCAGAATCACGTGGAGCCTCACGTTCTCCCTCTCTGCGCACTCTCTCAATCCTCTGTTTGCTCTCTCTCTCTCTCTCCCCCCTCCTCCTCGTTTGATGCTTAGTCTCAGTTAGTCGCATTCTGTCCTCGCGTCCAGCTTTTTCTCTCTATCTCGCTGCCGTCTCGTCCCACCCAGACCCTGACCTGCGTTTGCCCAGATCGTGGCTGGGTGGATAACATGAGGGGAACACGGGCAGTCGCCCAGCGCGGTGCTTGTTTGAGCCATCAGATAAGGGGTCCTGTGTAAATGTTTGTGCTCCAACTTGCCCTGAAGATATCCAGGGTGCAGGAGATTTTATTTCGAAGAAAATGTTTAAAAGAATGTTTGATAAAGTGCCCTGATGCTGGACCCAAGAAATTACACAGCATTGAGTTAATAAATAGTCTTTATTCAGGTTTCTTTAAAGGATTACACTATGCTTTAGATTTGCGTCAGTCGTTTGGCCGGATTAGTGAATTGGAAAGTTTTTTTCCCCTTTATCGGCTGTGATTGTTAATGCACATTTCAAACCAAAATTTTTTTATTAAATACACCGAATCTAGGCTCTTCTAACATTTTCACTCTATAAACACATTAACCGGTAACATGTAGAATACATTAATATACTTTTTTAGTTTAATACAATATCTGATTTTTTACATAAATGGGGAAAATTTTATTTACTTCAATATTTGTTAGACTCAGAACTACTACATTCATCAAGGGATGTGCTCTGTGTATGAGTGTGTATTACTGAAGTGGTCTATTAATGTTTTGAACAATACCCACAAAAAAAATTAGTGTTCACTTTGAAGAGCACATTGTGCAGTATATTATTCCTGTTTACTGTTCTGTTCTCAGTAGAGCAACACTTATCCGTTGATGTGTTTGTTCTGGTTGCTAGCTTGCAGCCAGTAGCTTAACATGAATCCTGTAACTCCTTACCTTAATAAGCAATATTTCCTAACAAACTGGTTTTATGCAAAACCAGGTGGGGGAAGGCTGTACTAAACCTTTGGGATCACATGTGACCATTTTTTCATTTTGAAACAGTTTCTTCCTAAAACTTTGGAATTTCTTGATACCAGCACCAGCCTCATATGTTGGTACCAATTGCACTAAACTGGCTAATTTTAGGTCCAAGAAACTTTGCAAGCATTAGCTTAGCAGTTAGCCACAAGCTTTCAGCAGCAGACAATAGGATGATTTAATCTGAAAAAGTTTCATAAACCTCTAAATTTTACTGTTTCAATTTTGATTTGTAAGCCAACTTAATTTCACTAAATTTGTGCTTTATGCGTCCAGCTTTACGTACAGCTGTGCCATGTGTTGTCTTGTGTACAGTACACATCTTCTTGTTTACAGTAAACCGAAAAAGCTGCTTATGTAATATAGACCACTCTCTCTGGATTTCTTGTCCCTCCTATCTCACACTCTCCTCCTGTCATTCACACACTGTCTCTTTGTGTGTGCATCTGTCCCACCTCTGTGTTTGCCAGGTTTCACACCAACTCACCCAAAGGCAAAGCAGATTTACAGATTACCACTGCCTTGATGCTAAGTGCATTACATGCATGCATGTAGAGGTAAAGCCTTGCTCAAGCACATGCGATCCCTGCAATGCTGGCTGTCTCGGTGTGAACTCATCCTGCAGGGTTTTCCCCCTTTTGGCTGTCATATAACGAGAGGGGATGGGAGTCCTTGTGTGCTGTAGGTTATTTTTCTAGATGCAGTAGGCCAGACAGGTGTAGTAAATGTGACTGCTATACAGTTCAACCTTCACATGTATTTAGGCTGACGCAGCACGCTGGGTTAAAAGCAGAAAAGTTTAAACTGGGACACGTCCGGACTAAATATGGAGCTGTTGAAGCCCGCAAACCAGAAAGTACTCAAAAGTTGTTTAAAAATCTATTTTCTGTTAATGGCAAGATTTACTGCCTCTGTTTGATCTGAAGAGGTGATCTCTCTTCCCTTCTGTCTTCATTTCCCTCAGTCAGGTGTCTGTTAGGTGAGGTTTATACATTGGTCTCCATGGTGATGAGAGATTAGCACATGTTGGTTGTCTGGCCTGGACGTGACTTTGCAAAAGAAATCTACATATTGAATGTGGAAATGCTCACAGTGTCTGCTTAAGCTCCTGAAACTCCTTCACAATGAGTTTAACTGTTTAAATTAGTTAAAAATAAGTGTGAAGTTTGCCCACTATGAAGAATTAATAACTTAGTAATAAGATGTAAATACAACGTATAACATCTGCTCTTGTCCTTTTAATCCACCTTCTTTCTATTTAATGGGTAAAAACAAATATACTTCACATTAACTAAATTATAAGATCTACTTTGACACATTCCTGCCAGTTTAATTATTGTTTTTTTTTATTAAATGTCTTTGAACACCAGGAATAAAGATGTTTTGTTCCAATTTGTTAGCCTGTTAAAGTCTTGGTATTTCAGACGAGAACATTCTGCATCTTAGGGACTCTATGAATGAGATTAATTGTGACTGTGAACAGTGTTTGGACTCAGTTCATGGTCTGTTATTTGAATCTGATTGCATGTGAGTTAGGCCAGTTGTGCTCAAAGAGGCACATGACTGACAACAGGATGGATGACATGAAGGTTTAGTTCATGTTCTTACTGGTTGTTTCTGTGCCTCAGTTTTGCTAATGCAGCTTGTAGACATGAAAACAACAAACACCTTTGAGTCTTCCAAGTCTTTGTGGATGCTGATCTGGAAGAACTTCGGCAGGTCATGTCACATCACAAGATGATATGCTTGTGAAATTATTCAATAAAAAATACAAAAATAATAATAAATTCAAACCAACACCTGCAATGAAGTCTTGCACAGTTAACATAAGTTAGCTTTCAGCAAGAACTTTAGTTCAGAGCTGTCAGAATAATTTATTTTGGACTTTGTCTGCTTTTCTTTTTTCCAGACGATTTTTTGTACTTGGCCGTGATAATACATCGCTCCATGTGCTCTTACAAAAAAATAAAAGAAGTGGACGTGTGGTGGACAAAAGAAAAAGTTTTCTTTGCAAATAAAAATCTACCCACCAATCCCCCTGTCCGTTGACTAATCCAACCATTAACCAACCCAATCAACCATTTGCTCAGTCATTCACTCACCAACTCATCCCCGCATTGCCCAACCATTCAGAGGTTGTCCTCTTCACTTATCCATCCATTTGACTATCAAACCACCAATTAAAACTTCAACCAACCTATCCATATATCCACCAGTCTGTCCACCCAATGACCCACCTCTTCATTTTTCATCCACCTGCCATCAACCCACAAATACCTATTGACTTTCCCATCCAAAGCCCCGCCCACCCATTCCATCCCATGCACTGATCGACCCACCAACCCATTCCACCACTTCTCCACTCACTGAGCCATCAGGTCAAGTCATCCAGCCATTGACTGACACAAGAAACACTCATTCATCCGAGTTGAAACAATACAGGTATCATAGGTAAACAAAACTCTTTACTTTGTCTAAATGCTTAGCGTTAATTGAAGCACCAAGCAGTCAAACCCTGGTTTTAAATCAAACTATCTTCATAATTTTTATTCTCTGATAAAGTCAGAACCTAACATTATTAGAGAATAACAATTTAACAGATGCTCAGTGGTTAACCTTGTACTAAATACTTGTTTATGCTGCTGGTCCTGCATTTCCCTGAATCACCAATTGCTTTCACATGTGGGCTTAATTTATTTTGCTGATGTGCTTGTTTGTTGGATAAGATCATTTCATGTGCTGAGGGACGGCAGCTTCAAAAAGTTGTAAAACTCCATCTCGTGATGTTTGTTTCTCTTGCAGGATTTTATCAGATACACATTCAGTTTGTCCTTTTTAGCCATATGCACATGAAAGCTGAGCTCAATGATGGTGTCCGTAAAATTTAAAAAAGAGATCTTAATTGTGCTGTGTTTAATGGATTAACATATTAGGTAGACAGAGTTTAAATTATTATCCCTCTACACTGAGTCATTACAGCACAGTAAGAAGGTCATAGGTCAACCAGTTAGAAAAAATGCTGTTGCTTCATTGATCTTTAAACAGTTTAGTCACTGGTAAGTATCCTTCTTACATGTTTCATACTGTATTATTCTTAAGGAGATCTTTATTATCCTTGATCTGCTCATAGTGAATGCACCAAAACAAAAATTTGGGCCCACATTGATATCTGATATTATTATTGCGGATTACTGACATTTACCGATATTAGATGCACTTTCCTGTTTTTTTGACATCATAATAAAAAACAACCACATCACTGATGTTGTTTTTCTGCTTTAAACGCTCCACAATCCTACACTGAGTCATTGTACCACAACGTCAAGCGCCTCCCTTCCTGCTCCTGATACACATACCAAAAAGGCAACAAGATGGAAATAAACATCAGTAGTTTTCAGACCAGTTTTATTTATCTCAGCAGTATTGATAGGCCGATACTGATGTTAATGCTGATATATAGCACATCCATAGCATTAACCATCGGTGGTTCAGTGTTGGAAAGTTTATCTCACAGAAAGTGTGGGATGGTTTTTACTGATGCTTACTGATAGTTGGACTCCTATAGCTGGTTAAAAAAAAAAAGTCTGTATTGAAGTCTGCTTAATCCCAAGACAAACACAGAGATATCTCCTCTGACAGAACCTATCACAAACAAAAAAGCACATTCTCCCTGGCCCTTTTCTAAATTCCTTAACCTGCTTGGAGGATTTTTTCCCTCTGGCTTAACTGTGTAATCTCATTTGAACTGAGCGACTCTGGTACCACTGGTGCTGCCCTCTGCTACCTGCATGAGTTTTCAGACCACCCAAAGAAGTACTTGTTTAATTCAGTCTTCTCTCCTGTGTAGAGAAGACTCTCAGAGCTCTGCAAGAGGAAGGAGGGAGGGGGAAACGGACTGTTGAGATGCCGACTGAAAGGAATCGGCAGCTCATCCCCAGCCTGGACAGCAGAACCGCAGTGTGGCGTGCCAGTGCACATTTTAAAACATAGCAACAGTCTGCTTCCTTGCTCTGCTGTGTTTGCCCTCCCTCCAACCTGCCTAACTTCTGTTGGCACTTTTACCTCTAACTCCATTTTTCGTTCTCGTGGCTCTTACATCATCTGACTGGAGTTTTTCCCGTCAGTGCAGCAGCAAGCAGACGAGTCAGGCTGGACTGACTCTCCTCTGTTCTCTCTACAGTGTCTTCCCCTTTCTCCTCTCTCCTCTCTTCCTGCGGTCGTAGCTAGCAGACTGCATCGCCCGGAGGGAAGGTGAGCGAGAGAGAAATCGCCCCCCTCCTCCTTTCAACTATCTCCTGTTGGACCTTCACTTCCCTGCTGAGTGCCAGCATGGGCTCAGTCAGAAAGGGGGAGAAATCAAGTCCAAATATTCCTTAATTTGAAATCAATCATGTACTATATCATGATTCTTGAAATTGTGTTTGTAGTGCAGTGTGGAAATGAGAAACTGGCTCGATGGCTCATCCTCAACTATTCTTGCGGCTGTGTGTGTTTGTGAAGCTGCTCAGCCAGACAGTGCAGGCAGACAAGTGTCTGTGCTGACTGCAGATGAGATTGAGTGTTTACTGACACGGAGAGCATCAGCTACACATGCTCTTCCTTATGCCCGTTCTCAGTTTGTGGAAGTTTAGCTGATCTGCTTTTCTGTTTCAACTTTGTTTGTGCCTAAAACTGACAAAATACTGATGACAGAAGCTTTTTTTTCTATAGCACTCAATTATTTTAGCTGAAACGTATTATTGTAGTAGAGCTACTAGCAACCTTTCTGGAAGTCTCTTCCATAGACTGGCTGTCATACATTGTATTATATTAAAATTATTGCAACGTGTAAAATCTATTACCTGTTTGGCACTTCTGCATCTTCACAACATCACAAACTGCAGACTACAAGAGCTTTTCCTTACCATCTGTCTTTAACATGTTGCAATAGAAACACTAGGAGGCTTCATCTTGTTCCAGTTCTCTTTTTTTAAATCTATCCATCTTCTATGTTGGTATACCTGTGTCAATACCTGTTGCCACAGAAACCAGTATTAGCCCCCCTGCAACCTCTAGTTTGTCCTGCACAATAATTATGTATGTTTACTAATTGTTTCCATAGTAGTCCATCCAGCTTTCAGTCATCCTCCCTCTTATCACACAGAGAGATTATCTTTATGCACAGTTTCCATCCTGTTTCTGCTCATCAGCCATAAATGTCACATGAGACAGACAGACGATAACCTCAGATTGTAGGAAAATTAACGGCCTCTTGAAGCAAACCTGCTGCTTCTATGGAAGGAAATGAACAATGTGCAGTGCACTGTTTCCTACACATACATCAAATAACCTTTATTCATACAGATGCAATCAGAACATGACTCTATGTAGTGTGGTTGGCCTGCATTGTAGGTTTTTCACAACTTCAAGTCTACACAAATATTCAGGAATCACATGTAATTAGCCACATTATATTAAATTTTATTATCCAGAACTGATTACTGCCTGACTTGTAAAGTCCAAAAACTATTTAAACAGAGCCTATCTGACAACACAGAGGAAGTCAAAAGATCTCAAAAAGCATCACATCATGCCCCGGTTTAAGGAAATGTAAGAACAAATGAGACAAAGTCTGGAAAGGGTACAGAGACATTGTGAAGACCTTGGGACAGTAGAGAAACACAGTGGGCGCTATTGTCCACAACACATGAAACAGTGTCCCAGGAGACCCCGGCCTACTGAACTTACAACATGACATCAATGGTTGATACAGGAGGTGACAACAGAACCAAGAGCTACATAACGTACTGCAGTAACTGGCTTTAGTCAAGGTCAGTTCTCCTAAATATTTCCCCAGAAGGAGACTGGGGAAACCCTGTCTCACATTTGTCCAACCTGCCTTTATATTAAATATTTTGTGAAGTGACATTGACAAAAGGAGAACTTTCTGGAAGATGTGCATCTTATTATATCTGGCAACAGAAAAAGAAAATCTTACCAACAGTCAGGCGTGGTGGTGGTATGATGGTCTGGGCCTGGTTTTCTGATTCAGGACTTGGATGACTCGCCATATTAATGGACCCATAAAGGTCTGTTTGTTTGCCAGAAAATCCAGAAGGAGAATGTAAAGACACGAGTTGCACGCTTGCATTTATGCAGACGGAGGAAGCCCACCACTAAAACCAAAACTGTTTCGGGGTGAGAAATATGTCAGTGTAACTGCTGCAACAAAAGAAATCTATAAGTGGGCAAACATCTTTTTTATTTCTTTGCAGACATTGCAGATTGTTTTATAAAAGTCCCATTATTGAAACATACAGTTACCGCTGTGCTCTCTCAATCTTTGATTTATTTGTTGATAACAGCATTTCCATTACAAGAGAAATGTATCGTGGAATTATTGTGATGGTTCCCATTAGGTGGATTGGGATAAAATGTGCTCGGCAATCTCAGAGATAATTGATCAGATTTCAACTATTGTTCTTGCTTCTTACATTAGGATTTGTTACCTTGTATTTTTTTATGTTTTTGTTCAGCAACTCAAACGACGTCACTGTTAATATGCGAAAGTGGTCAGATTCTAGTTTGAATATATGTTAATCTGATGGTTTCTGTCTCCACAGGGAAATGAGCTGAGAAAGATTCTCCTCACTCGCTACTTTGGAACTCAAAAGCTTCACTCCAAGTCGGAGGTTGGGAGTGGAAACAGTTCTTCAGGAGGCTTTGTCAAGCAGTCATCGGGAGGTACTGAAAAACCCCAAAGAAACTCAGCAGACACCGAAATAACTGCTGTCTGCAGGGGAAGCAAATGCAGCTTAACATGACAGCAGAGATGTGCAGTTTAGGAAATATTGGCAGATTTTTTGGGAAAAAAAAACCCCCTGACAAATATTTTATACTTAATTAAAGTTTTGTTTCAAAAGATAAACACCTGAAAGTGGGATTACTACTTGGTATCACCATCTGAAAAGTGTCAGAGCTTGTAGATGCAAGTAAATCTATGTTTTTCCTTGTTTGAATAGTTTTTCTCCCCTCAAGCAAAAGGGTTCAGATATCACAGTATGAGATTTTAATTTTGTCGGAGTGAAACTTTCAGGATGTGTCCGACTTTAGGTTATACATGGCGAGAATGGAACCTTATTTACCATTGGTGTCTGATTGTGAAACCAAAAACATTTAGAGATGTTTTGCAGATATTATCATACTTTCTACAGAATCTGCAGTTTTTTGTCAGTATTTATTCATTTTAGTAATATTTACTTTTCATTTTCCTTTCATTGCTATCAAATGGATATTGGACACTTATGTCCCCCTGAAAAGCAACCTTGAATCGAGTTCATCCCTTTTATGTATGAAAATCCCTTTTTTATACAGGCTTATGTTGATTTAATTTTTTTTTTTTCCCCTTAAAGCTGAAGTAGGTAACAGTTTTTTTATTTTTAAATGGCCCACTTGTTAAAATTGCCACTATGTCCTGACAGTATAAGATGAGACAGATAATCTGTGAAAATATTTAATTTGTTTATTGTCTATTGAAGGTTCTTCCTCACTGGACTCAGACAGGCCATGCAGCAGCATGGTGGAAATTCAGTGTCTCTTGGATAAGGTTGGGGCTACAGAGCTGGTGATTGACCTCATAGTCAGCACCAAGAACGACAGAGTGTTCGAACAGAGCATTATGCTGGGCATCGCTCTTCTGAAGGGAGGAAACACTCAGATTCAGGTGGACTCCACAGACATTTATGCCCATTGTTCTCTATCTGCGTATTTGGATTGTGTATTTATTATCACTCTCACTCCCACCCAGAACTCCTTCTACAACCAGTTGTTTAAGCAGAAGAACTCTGAGAAGTTCTTCAAGGTTTTCTACGATCGCCTGCGCATGGCCCAGCAGGACATCCGGTCCACTGTGTCCGTCAACATGTTTGATTTCAGCAGCAGAAAAAGAGAAGATGACAACAATTTTTGCAGTACCAGGTTTAGAAAAGGTAAACTGAGTAATTATGCATTGAAGTATTTCACTTGATTTCATTCATTCGTTTATTTAGTGAAGACTAAATAAACAGTCTTCACTGTTTATTTAGTCACAAGACTGGCATTGTGAACATTTATGAACATTTTGAACAACTCAAATGTAAATGCACCCAATTGCAGCCGAGGCTTATTTCCTTTGTTTGTTCCCCTGTTTGGTTGAACAGAGGCTGAATAGCATAAAATAATTAAAGTAGAAAAAAAAAAAGAGTTAAAAAGAAAAGATTTGAGGTGAAGATAGCTGCAGCTAAATGCAAGACAAAACTACTAGGAGGCCATTGATGTTCGTTGTTGATGCTTTACAAAATAACAAAGAGTATAAAGACTTTTGCAATACTTTTATCCATCTCATATCCCAATAAAGATGTTGTCTGTTGTCTTGAATAAAACCACTTTACCACCAGTCACTTAAGGGTGCTCCCCTGAGATCAGACAGGCATTGCCATAGAAACAATTATTCTTTTGCATCGTGTGAGGTCCTGAGGTTCAGCTCGGCCTTAATTTTTTATTTTTTTTATAAATCAGCGTTGGATAAATCCAGAACGATTTTGGTTGCTCTGCTGACATGCTGTTGTTCCCATTTCATGCAGTCACATGTCAAAAGCCTGTGTGACACTCTACATCACAAGATTTACAAAAGCTCATTGTATCAGGATTTGGTGGTTTTAAGCTACCGAACCCCTCTCAATTATGCCTCACTTGTCAAAAGGATGCTTCTAAATTTCTTATTTTATTATTACTGTTTCAATGCCTAAAAGGATAAACGTTTGCTATTCAGCTACATCAATTTACACAAAGTCATTTGCTCCTAAATGCTGCTATGCAATCCACTTATTATCATTGCTTTGCAGTGAACGACTCGAGCATTTATATGAGGGAAGAGATGCGAGGACAGCTGAAGGAAGCCTCGTCGGCCACGTCGAAGGCCATCTCCTCCTACAGGAATGAACTGGATCCCGATCTTGAGTTTCTTGGCCAGAACAGTGATGCAGGTGGAGCCGATGAGGTTGAAGAGGAACCCGAGATGAGCTGGTCGATCGCCATCATGAAACCTGTGCTGCGATATCTCCAGCTGCTCTGTGAAAACCACAATTCAGACCTGCAGGTGCTAAAATCCGTCTGGAACAATTGATGTCCTTGTTGTTGTTAAAACAACTGATAATAAACTATGACTTTTGTCTCGGGCTTCAGAACTTCCTCCGCCATCAGCACAATAAGACCAACTACAATCTGGTGTGTGAGACGCTTCAGTTTCTGGACTGCATTTGCGGAAGCACCACCGGAGGCCTGGGGCTGCTGGGACTTTATATTAATGAGAACAATGTGGATCTGGTGCGCCAAACGCTAGAAACCATCACAGAGTACTGCCAGGGTCCCTGCCATGAAAACCAGGTAGGGCCTTATGCCATTTGTGTTGAAAAATGGAAACTTGTTTACAATGTAACATAATACAGAGTGATAATCTTAGTCTGTGTTATGACACATCCAGACTGTGAGCAATTGAATTAAGCCCAGGGGCTAATTTCATGTATTTATTCCCCTCCGCTACTGCACTCACAACAATCTCACTACGTATCCCATAATACTATGCAACAGTCTGACTCCCTGCATCGCTTCCCCTCCTCACCCCTGAAATGATGCCCAAACTTTGCCTCCAAGCTGCTCAAATGCTCTGCAGTGTTGGTTGCACATAGTCCTACTGAGTCTCTACAGCTCAGAATACAACAACAAAGATTAGTGAATTTGTTGCAAAGACATGAGGTCAGGCATCTCAAAGACAAAATGACTCGAAGAGCAGAGGAAACAAAACATCTTTGGAAATACATTCATTGCACCTGTTCCAATTGAGATTTAAGATTAAACCAGGATTGTTTTACTTTAACATATAGAAATGTTTTCTATTGTTCACTGGAAGTGTGATAAGTTCACGTTTTGGCTTTACTGGCAGCTGCAAACTTTAGGATCTTGATTTCTAAAGAAAATGCAAAACTATTTCACATACAAAGATTAGTTTGAACGAATGAATAACAGTCCAGGTAAGAATGAGTAACAGTCCAGGTAAGACTTGCTGTCATCATGGATGGTGTCAGCGACAGTTTGCTGGTCATCTGTCGAGTCAACCGTCTTCCCTATGACCGCGTTGTCAAATAAAGACAATAATATTTCAATGATGAGCCAATTTATTTAGATTCACTTTAATACTCTTTGTGCTCAGTTCAAATGTATGCTCTATAATAAGTTCTAGTTTGTTTTTACTGCATTAACTACTCATGTTTCTCTCCTGCAGACATGCATAGCAAAACATGAGTCCAATGGCATTGACATTATTATAGCGCTGATTGTGAACTCCATTAATCCTCTGGGGGAGCATCGACTGGACCTGGTGCTAGTCCTCAAGGTGAGAAGCAGATCCTCAAGAGGACTCTTTCTATAAGCCACAGCTGCAATGTGTTTGTTCTGGTTTTTAACAAAGGTTTTATTAAAGTAGTAATCCAACAAAACTTCAGACATTCATGTCAGCAGCTCAAATCACTTAAAATATGTATATTGGGGCCTTTTTATTTCAGAACAATGCTTCCAAGCTGCTGCTGGCCATCATGGAGAGCCGCCATGACAGTGAGAATGCAGAGAAGATTCTCTACAAGATGAGACCCACTGAGTTGGTGGGTGTTTGTGTTTGTCAGCACAGGTTAAAGATAATGTCCTCTGCATTGCCAACAAGCTTGTCCGAACTTGCCTGATTTTTAGGTAGATGTAATGAAGGAAGCCTACACTCAGGGTTATGAGGCTGAGGAGGACATGGACAACGCTGGTGAGCAGATCAAACCCAGAGACGTTGGACACAACATTTACATCCTGGCCCATCAGGTTATTAAAAAAGCAACAGCTGTTGTTTGTCTGTGACTTATGCATTGACCTTTTTTGTTTGTTTGTTTGTTTCTGTCTGACCCGCTGCTGACCTCAGGGCTGTGCACTCTAGCGCGTTATTAATGATTGAAGACTGCTCCACTGTGAATGAACTCTTCTAACACTAAAATTAGTTTTCATGATGTGACGCTTCTTTGTGTCAATGAAAAAGGGAAGAGCGAGTCTAGCAGGTCCTCCACTCTGTCTGTGTTCGTCTGAGTGCCAGAGGATTTAGTTTTATTAATGAAACACTTGGTCGCCATTTACTTTAAATATTCATGTAACTTTTAGTTCTGTAAGTTTTTTTTTTTTGTGGTCCATTTGATTTGTACTTTGATGTCAGAATTTCTGAGTTGCAAGACAGAAAAATCAAATGGATATCTAAGTTGGAAATCCCAGAGCCAACAAGAGTTATTGAAGACGGAGAAACGGTCTTATGCACTCCAGGCAATATTTATTAGTAAAAGAAAATGTGGCACATAGAGTCAATCTTCATAAAATAAATCTTGTGGACACAAATCTACTAAGACTTAACTGATTGTTAACCTTAACATTTTTAACTGCTTTGTTATTGAAATACATTTATTTATGTATTTAAGGGTAACAATCTATCCATTTGCTATGTTACCACTGATCTGATCATTATTACGTAATATTTAAGTTTATATATTTGCTTTCTTATTATTTTCTAAATAGCTTTGGTGAAGGTAGAACCTGAAAATCAATGAAAATTTTATTTTCCACTTTTCCAGTCAAATTCTTAATTTTTATGGATAATTATGTAAACAACTATTCAAACCTCAGCAGACAAATTATTTCTAAGGGTGGTGCGGGAAGTTATTAGCTTTAAATAAGCAATTAGCTTTTTCACATAGGGTGGGGTTGGTTTAAATAGCCTCTTTTTTTTTTATTAAAGGAGATCAGGAAACAAAATGAAAGCTTTAAAAGATTGCAAAACTGGGTTGTTTTTTTTATATGTATATATTAAGTGATTGACCTCTTAAAACAAGGTCATACAACATGCTTTTGTTAGTTAATTTTTTTTAAATGAATTTCTTTAGCTGTTTTTTTTTTCATATAAACCCACTTTAAAAAAAAAAAGAGGATAAGAATTTAGACATTAGACATGTCCTCACATTATGTTGGGTTTTTTATCTCGTTTAGTTGGCCAGACACAATAAGATCTTGCAGCAGAGCCTAAGGCCTAGTTTGGGGCTGGATAACGACAAGGACGAAGCTCTTCTTTACTACGCGAAGCACACAGCACAGATCGAGGTAAAGCTTGACTTTACTCCTCCAGATTTCTTATGATGTGGAATTTTTTTAAGCAAATCGGTGTCCCTTTTCAGATTGTACGCCACGATCGCAGCATGGAGCAGATTGTGTTTCCTGTCCCAAACATCTGTGAGTACCTCACCGAGGAATCCAAGAACCGCGTGTTCACCACCACCGAAAGAGACGACCAGGGCAGCAAGGTGAACGACTTCTTCCAGCAGTTTGACAACCTCTACAACGAGATGAGGTGGCAGAAGAAGATCCGCAGTAAGTGGCTTTAAATAGTGACTGCAGCTCCAGAATCTCAACACAGTGTGAGTGGATAGTATCCATTATGTTTGAAGAAACAAGCTAAACTTTCTTTCCGTTCTCCTTTGCGCAGAAAACAAGGCTCTCTTCTGGTTCTCCCGGCACTTCTCTCTTTGGGGAAGCATCTCTTTCTACCTGGCCTGTGTGCTTAACCTCACCGTCGGTGCTTTTTACCCGTTTGGAGATGATGGAGATGAGGGTAATTAAGCTGCCAGTCT
>CAEFZY010079066.1:0-29660 GCA_903066815.1 Brachyrhaphis roseni
CCATCCATCCATCCATCCATCCATCCATCCATCCATCCATCCATCCATCCATCCATCCATCCATCCATCCATCCATCAATTTATTAGATTTTTTCCCCCCTAAGCATTATGGCAGATAAAAAATAAAGTTTCTTTAATTTCCTATGAAAAATGCTCCTTTTATTCCAGGATTGAGTTTGTGAGGTAAAAGCTGGAGTTTGTGGGTCCACATTCGTCAAAAGCTAAAAAAGCGAAGGCTGCATGACAAGCATCTCACTGCTTTCCCCACACATCACTGCAGGCTGCAGAGCAGAGCGCTGCCTTTCTGATGCGACTCAATAGTGGCTAAACGCCTTTCCTCAGCATTGTTCCCCAGAGGCCTTGAAGTACTTTGGAGATAAACACTGTTTAGCAGTTAAAAGGGCCACCGAGGAAAAGCCTTATCAGATGTGTTCTCAATGGGCTGTAAGCAGCATTATTAGGCCAGACACAGATAAGGTGCAGGTTGAAGCTCGGTCCTGACATGTGATCCCAGTGTGTACGCCGTCCCAAGTGAGAGATTAAACCTTCCACTGGAGAGAGAGGGAGAGAGAGAAGGTGGGGGGACTGGCTTTAGGTATTCCCCCTGTCCCTTTTCCTGCTTTCCTTCTCGGGGTAAGAGTCAGAGTTAGGACAATGGCCAAAAAGATGGTTCCCAACCAGGCGTTGAATGGAAACACTGTTGGTGGTAGCGCCTCATTCAAAGCCCGGCCCTGGAACATTGTCCCCCCAGATCTGTGGAGTAGAATGGAGTTTGCTGGTGGCTGCCAAAAGGTTAGCAGCCTCTGTGAAAGGAGCGAGCCATTATTCACTGCCCTTTACAGAAGCCGAGCAGCCTTTGTGCTCCTCCTCCCCTTCCTTCTGAAAACCACCAGGTTTTTTCTCACTCCGGTGCTCCGGATCTGCGCACGACGGTTTCAGAGAAAGTGAACAGGCATGAAAAGTGCTGCACCCAACATCTTTCCCCTGCTATACTGGGAACCATGAAATTCCATACATTTCCAGAATTATAAGCCCATGTTTTTCCCCACTCTTAAATGATAAATTGAAAGTGAAGAGCAGGCATGAGTATGAATGGATAAAAACTGTCGACTGTTAGCTGGTTTTCCATACTTATACAAATCTGGAAGTTCGAATTCTACAATTTTCTCATTTTGTCTGATGGTGTATTTAATTCAACATAAATATGGTACATAACACTCAAAAACACAACATTTTACCAAGTATTATTGGTCTTGTTTTTTTGTGAACTTATTACACTTTAAATAAGACACAAGTAATTTACAAATAACTTTTCAGCACTATTTAGGAGCTTGTTTGTTCTAGTTCCACTAGCAGATTGTTTCACTTATCACATGGGAAAAATGTCTTGCTATAAGTGAAATGATCTGCCAGTTGCTGCCTAGTTAATTTTCTTCAATATTAAGAAATTATTTACTTATACAAGCTCATATTTCTTGCTGAAAAGTTACTTGTAAATTAGTCTTGTCTTATGTCAAGTGTACTAAAATATTTGCATTTCACATGTAAAATGTTTCCAGATATGTCTTGGATATAAGGATTATATCATGCACTGACATGCAAAGAATTTGAGGAAACTCCAAAAATTGTGTACCCATATATCCATTAATATGGGGGGAAAAAACATGTTTTGCATGTGTAAAACACTTTGCAGTTTTTGTTATAACTGTCTTTACCTGTGCTTTTAAGAATAAACATGAAACATGTTTATTCCACATGCAGAAACATCACATGAGATAAACACCTGAACTTAACTGCATTTTTCTGCACGAATAACTTTCTGTAAAATCTGTTGTTGTTGTTTTTTTTGCTTCACTGATGCTAAACCTCAGATTATTCTGTTTGCTGAAAAACCTTGGCTGTTAAATAATAAAACCAACACTTTTTCCCTCCATCTTCCTTAAAAAAAATCTCTTTTGTGTGTTGAAGTTTGTTTCTTTTTCCAAGCCCCATTCAGAGTGACTGGTCTGGTTCAGGGGAGAACAGTTTTACATTACAACTGTGAAATCCTGGTATAAAGGCTTCCTTTGTGGTGCACCATTATTTTCACACAAATATAGTCCATTGTCACAGTGCTGAAGTTAATTTGATCAACATTGGGGACATTTAACTGTTTTGTTCGCTGAAAAGACTTGTTTCATGCTCATTTTCGGGGCCATTGAAAAGGAATGATTGGCAGAAAAATAATGTTGCCGTTAACAATTCAAAGCAATTAGTTTCCCATGGGGAGGCAGTGGGCTGCACTGGCCACCACACAGCGATGCTTTGTCATTTTATGGAGGGTCATCAGTCAACTGTCACAGCGTCTCAAAGAGCCCTCCAATCTAAATGTTTCCCTTTAGGCTTTTCCCAGAACAACAGGCTGAAAGAGCCGAGAGAGGCCGGCTCATCTCCAGCCAATAGACTTGTTGAGCAGCAAGAGGGAGGAGAGGATAATCATGAGCAGGTCCTCCACAAAGCCATGGGGAACTTCTCAAGGTGTTCTTGTCTCTGCAGACATTATGCTAATATTCCCAATGCAATTAACACCTTGTGATGTCTTAAATCCATATCAATAACATTTTCTGTAGATATTACCAACTTTTACAAGAATATTCAAATGAAAATTCAGATACATTTATGGAATTTCAGTCATTCAAGAAAAGTTAAACCAGAATGGACAAACCTCATGTAAAAATGTGGTTTACCATTTTTTGTGCTCCTTTCTAGACAATGTTATTACTTTACAGTAAGATCAGCAGATTATGTAATCAACATTTTGGAGCTTTATAGCTTGTTATAAAGTTATTCCCTCATCAAAAACATACCTGAATGTGGCTTTGATTCTTTGATGCATGTTTGAATCTCCCATGGCAAATATTCAGATGTGCTTAAACGATGTGCTCTCACAAAGCTCCGCCTTCCTCACTCAGCTCCTTCAGACTAGCGGCAGCAACAATCAGCAAACACCAGGTGGAACTGAAAGTTTTCTGACTTCATCATGCAAACTACTTCAGTCCAATGCTCCTAAGAATAAACACGTTAATGGAGGAGAATTGTTGTGATGACTTGCTAAAGGTGGAGTGCCGGAAAAAGTAGGAGCTTCTTAAAGAGACAGAGGCTCAATTTCAAGGCCATTGAAACATGTTGAATCATTTATTTTTAATCTATTTTGATGGGATTATTGTTATGTTGAAGACTTATTTTGGGTTAAAGTTTATTTATCAGATGGCATCATATTTGATACTAGTCTATAGTTATCTCAATAATTACAAGATACCAAGTTTCATTGGCTGCATAAAAAGACCCAAATCATCACCCCATTTTCAAACCATGTTTGACATTTGGTTTGAAATCCTGATATCCTACATAATAACTCCAAATTTGTCATCTGTCAAAAGGACATTTCTCCAGTTTTGTGTTGCAACAATGGAAACACAAGTGGTTTTGCCATATTCTGTTTAGAGGAAGAGCAATTCTAATCAAGTCAAGTTTATTTGTACAGAACATTTCAGCAACAAGGCAGTTCAAGAGCTTTTACATCATCAAAAAGGTACAATCACCAACTATTAAACAAGCAATTAATACTACATTTTGTAAAGCAAATATTTATCACATTATATTGATCAGTGTTCCAGTTATTATGAGTCAACTTTAAACAGGTATGTTTTTAGCCTTCATTTAAAGGAACTCAGTGTTTCAGCTTCTTTGTAGTTTTCTGGAAGTTTGTTCCAGATTAGAGTAGCATAGAAACTGAATGGTGCTTCTCCATGTTTGGCTATGGTTCTTCTGGAAATACTTCCGAAAACCAATTGATGTTTTCGGAAGCCTAAACATTTAAAATGCTTGTTGAGTAGAATCTGAGATGGAGCTCTTTCACTGAGCATGCCCAGTATGGTCTTTAGATGAATTTGCTGGGGCATCTACAACCGGAACAAATGTTTACCACATGAAAATAATCTATCAGATTGTTTGGAAATTGCCTTATAGCCATCTGCAAAATTATGGGTGTCAACAATTGCATCGCTATAATCATTGATGATTCCATTGTGGTAACACACACTATACAAAATTTGTGGAACATTTATTTGAATAGCCAGAATGGTATTATCGATATCTTTGGAGACTTGTATTGTCTAACAACCTGTCTCCTGGTCTCTTACTCAATTGGACTTTCTCTTGAGTGGTCCCTAACCTCTGTGTGACCGCTGTCCACTTATGCACCCCCGACACACCACATCTTTCCTGCATGGTGTTCTTACTGGGGTGGGCGTTACTAAGGAGATGGGTGGCTAACTGCGGGGCGATGCCATGGTTGTCCAGCGATGTCAAAGGTCCTGTCGGAGGCCAACCGTGGTCCATTCAAAAAGACGTCACTGGCAAATTCTTCACAATGTTAACATTCTCCCAAAGTCTCGGCATTTACTTACAATGGATGAAGGTGTTCGACTGGGCTATTGTGTGCAAAGCAGAACCTGATTTGCCAGGGTATGGTCAGTCAGCTTGTCAATGTAATCGTGACACGGCCCCACGCTGCACCCTCATAATCCCACAGAGACCTCCTGTTAATGCTCAGTATATCTGTCAGTCATCAGCATATAATCTGACCAGCAGCCACTGAGTGATTGGGGCTTGAGAACAGGGAATTGATGAGTTCAAGGAGATTTATATGTCATAAACAAGGGTAATAGTAAAGTCTGAAATTATCATTTTTAAATGTTAAATGCATGTTTATTTATTTTAATGATAGTTTGTTTGCATGTTAGAGAAAATTAGAATCAGAAAGAGAGAACATGCACTGGTTGCTTTTGTGGTGGTGGTTAAAGGAGCCTGGGAGCAAGGTTCTGGGCCATGTAATAAATTAACGTCTGACCCTTATCTTTGTGTGGCCCTTCGGAAGGCCTGTGGAAGGCCCCAACCCGGGCCCCAGTGAGAACGGGCCCCTGTGAAGAGGCTCTTTCATGGGTGTCACCATGCGATGAATTGGCCCAGAGAAAGCATGTTTATAGACTGAGCAAAGGAGTGTGTCTTTGTGGGGAAATGTCACTGACACTGGTACAGTTTGCCTGAATGGACTATGATGATGAGGCTAATGGAGGGGCCCCACCAAGGGTGAGGGTCAGCAAATTGGGAGGGGGGTTTGGAGGGATGGCACCCCTTAGCTCTGGACCCCCCACCTTCAGGCTCCTTTCATGCCTAGTAGCTGTAGCTAATGTTGCAATTCTTCGATCCTCCACAATGGCCAAGGAAAAAAGTCAACTTTCACAGCGGCGGGTCACCATGAGTGCTTTAGGAAATGATCGTGTAAACAGAGTGTTACCTTCTGACCTGTGGCTGAAACCTCGCAGCCGCAGACAAAACAGCCAGCCTGCGGGTATTAGACATGCCTGTTAGCGAGAGAAAGACCGCAAGCTGTGGAGAAACATTCACTTATGACTGTTTCCTTCCTTGACCCGTTTACTTATCGGTCTTTCCTTTTCCTCTCCTGGTCTCAATAGACAAATTCAGACTTTTTGCTCTATTTTTAAAGGATCAGATAAAACTCTCTTCTCACCCGAGGCGTGTTTGAGTTCCCACAGTTATAAGAACGTCTGATTAGCCGTGTTACTGCCCTGTACTTGGCTTGGCTGGATAAAGTGTTTCTATACAGCTCAGTCTCTTAGCACCAGCATGTCGTGTCGTAAATGACACCAGTCCGAGTTAATTAATGAGCTGCAGGACACAAACACTCACAATCCCTCAGTATTACTGTGGTAATAGAGTATTCTGGTTTTAATGTCGTGGTTGCAGAAAATGTTTTACCTCACTCTCTGGACTCATGAAGGCTGATGAATCATGAAGGTGCTGAATTTAAAATAATAACTAAAATATTTTGTCTATAAATATCACATTTGTGTTCTACGTATTTAGTATTTTCATTTTTGACTGATGTTTGGAATTATTTTTGAATTCAAAATAATCCTGATTTTGAAAGCAAAAGTGCACATAATTTATTGAAGAAAAAATAAGTGTCTACATCAATAAATAGATGAGTAAATCAGAAAGATTATACTTAATGTGATGAAAATAAATAAAACATTTGAATAAATAAATGATTGAATGAATAGAAAATTAAATAAATAAATAGAATTAAAGAAAAAATAAGTAAATGAGGAAATTGCTAAAACAAATAATGGCTAAGTAACAAGAAAGTGACTAGATAAAAATCTAAAACAAACTAATAAAGAGATTCACTAGATTTTATTTAACTGAATCTAAATGATTCAGTTAAATTGAATTTGGTTTTATGTTATATAATTGGAGATAAATTGAGCTTCTTTGTCTTGTAAAGTTTGATATGAAGCTACAAAAACCTAAACTGAATAAACAAAATTAAAATGTATTTAAAACATTTTATGGACTTATTTAGGAAAGTTTTCTCAGTTTTTATTAAACTGGTTAAAGGAAATAAAAAAAGAAAATGAACCAGATTCTGTTTAATCTGATGCAATATCAAACAGAAAGAGTTTTTTTTGTTTTTCTGTGAAACCTTTTCGCACCTCCTCGAAAAGCCCGGCTGCAGAAGAAGCAGCCGGGCTTTACGACAGCCGGCCAGACTGAGACCCACCGCCGTGAAAGGCTTTCTCCTCTCTTTACGGCCTCATAAATATATTGTTATCTGCGCCTGGGAAGTCAACGGCGAGATTTATTCGCACGATTAGCAGAGATAGTGAGCCAAGCATCCTGACTCATTAATTAAACAAGAGCGAGCACTACATCCACCTTAATTTCCAATCTCTGCTCAGTAGAAGAGCCACTTTTAAGTAGGCGATGAGGCATAGGAGTTCATTATATGTCGCTTAGGTGCATTTTTTAATTTTATTATGTATTTTTAAAGCGGTGGGATGCTGGCACTCTGATGAAGTTGCATGGATCAGGAGGAAGATTTATGCACTGGGAATCTTCTGACATTGTACTCAAATATTAAAAAGAAATCTGCTTCTTTAAAATTTTATATAAGTGATATAATTGGAACACCAAGCTCTTCATGTGTTTGGCTTGAAACAGAAATGATAATATAACCCCAAATGTAATGACATTAAAGGCAGGGGAACACTTGATAAGATGATAATTCCTTAAAACTAAATTCCCAGCGTTTATGCTTTGCTATTCCGAGCATTAGAGCCGACCCGAACGGAGTCGTGTTAGTTCGCCATCCCTTTGATCGGCTCAGCAAAGTGAATTTTCTGTCGTTCAAAGCAACCTATGGAGGATTATTAATTTAGCGTCAGCTGCTAATGAACTGTCCTGCGTGATCACTCAGACGCCTTGCATGGATGGGAAATGCACCGCAGACAAATCCCAGAGGATGAAGGAACTTGTTGCAGAACAAGAAGGCCCCTGAGCTGTTTCAGAACTAGATTATCTGAATAAAATTACACAGACGTGGGGTTTAATCTCAATCTTAAGGGGCGAATAATCTGTTTCTTTCCTCAAGATTTTGACTTTTATAGGATAATTAATAAGTTTTGATTCCCTTTAGACAAAAAAGAGCTATAAACAGGCAGGAAATGACCAAAAAAACGTGATATTATCATATGTGGTTTGACTCTTGGTAATGATTTATAAAATGCATTGGAATAAATGTTGTTTTTTTTTTTTTATTGCAGTAGCATAATCTCATATTACCACATCAAAAAATGTGGAAAAATTCCAGCTTTGATTTTATTTATTTAATAAGTGCAAAACATTGTCATATTCAGTTGTAAATATTTCTAGTAACGCCACAGTTAAAGACCCTTCTGGTGTCAGAACATGTTCATCCCTCTCCAGTCAATATCACACGCATTATATTTTCTTTAACATTTTGAAATGTTAGATTATTCTGAGGTGAATTAGCTGTGAAGACTGAGGTTACCATGGAATAATATTCATTTTCTGTCTTTTCTTTTCTAATTCAGCTTCATGTCTCTGATCATCACAATGTCAAAAGACCCAATGACAAACCGCTTCTGACAGAGGGCATTAGGTTTTTGTAAAACATGTCCTCATACTTCAGATGGTTCATAATGCTGTGCAGGTTTTGAAATATAAAGAGGCCCACAGCATCGTTGGTCCTCCACCATGCTTTACAGTTCCTGTTAGTCTCCACATCAACCTGATCTGCTTGATCGGCACACATTTTTGAAGAGTTTATCAATCACCATCACATCACTTATAAACAGCTAATTTGCCTCTAGATAGAGTCAACTGGTTGTTATGGTGACGCCCAGGATGTTGAACTTTGCTGCAGTGAGATTACCTCCAGCTCCATTTCTTTTATAACTTTTTTGACTCATCCCTTTGTCTTTATTTGATTCCAGTTTGTTGGAGAAAGGATGTATCTCAATGTTGCAGGACAGTAGCTCTTTTGGACTGGAGTCAGGCGCCTCTGGTTTGCCTTTTCTTCCCCCCATTTTCCTGTCTGAATCTCCTTGAAGTTTGTTAATGTTAATAATTTTCCTAACTGTAGATGTTGGCAAGTTGAGGTGGTGAGCTATTTTCCTGTCATTTCCTGACTTCTGAAGATGTTTTCTCGCCTTTTCCTCGTTGAATGACAGAGAAACAGAAATCAACTCTCAGATCTGTTTATAAAATTAAAACAATAACAACATTGTTCATTAAAAATGCTTTGCAAATGGAATGAGAATAATGCCAGAAAATGTGTATCTAATTTAAAGTGAATGATGAAATATGTAAAGTTTGAAAATGTCACTTTACTTTTATTATTATTTCAGCAAAATTCCTCATTTTTAGGTTAAACATTGCTACATGTTAATGTTTCCTCAGTTTCTTCTGATTATTTTCCTCCTTATTAATAAAGAGATGGAAACAACATGAAACATTTTTTGAATTGATTTAAAGCTGATTCTATTGTAGGTAAAGAGTTTTGATTGTGTCTTTGTTTCCACCAAGTGGGAACAGAATTAAAAAAAAAATGACACTTCTAATTTTAGTTGTGGTACTTGTGATTCTATAAAAGGAAAAACAACTACGTGATTTTTTCTTCACTAAATAACATCTCTCAAAGTCAAATTTTGAGTTTTGTACTTAGATTTTATTTATTTTTTTTAGTTCTGCTTCTGCATTAAAGGATTTGTTTGTTTTTACAGTGTACCAATATAAGTGGAGGACACTTAACATCACTGTCCTGTGATTTTTGTAATAAGATGCAAAGCAGCAAATCTTTTTAAAGATTGTAAGACATCTTTAGAATAAACAAGTAAAAAAACACTAACCCCTTAAAGGAAGTTGTTGAGTCCACCAGGTGGTGCTGTAACCCTCATGATCTAAATCCCCCTCCAATTAAAAGTCTCCAACAATTAATACTGATGGCTGTGAAGTTGCTTTGCTTGTTCAGTTTTTTTCTAAGAGCATTTCTTTCGATTGATTTGTTGCTGGATTTTTTTTTGTTGCAGGATCTCAGACGAACGGCACAAGAAGCTGCCATTTTTCCTCTTCGGGGACTTTAACTTCAGGTTGGACGCCAGGCCATTATTTGAGGTTAGTGTCCTTTTTGTAATACATGCGTGTTTTAACGGCAACATCAAACGCTGCCAACTTCATGTTGATGTAGAGCATTTGCGCGTACTAGAGGGCAACTGCAATATAGTAAAAGTGGTTTTAGTTGTGCGCAGTCGGCTCAGAGTTATGAGTCATTAAACGCCTCACTGTTGCAGTCCCAGCTGTGTTTGCCAACTCAGTCTCCAAGTGTATTGTTATGTTATGGTGCCATTTACTCCTCCTCCTCTCCCTTCTCCTCTCGTTGCAAATGAGGCCACTGAGAACTGAAGCAGTGCAGTTAGTCTGCATTGTCCATGAGTAGATGGCGGGGGGTGGGACAGGTCATAAAAGCCCACCGCAGACAGCGATATGTCCAATGATAACAGAGTGGGAGAGACACTCTTTTCCGCCACAATGGTCCTGGAATCAGCGGGACTGGTGAAGGTGTGGGCTTCAACTAGAACCCCCATTCAGAGGAGCGGGAAGCTAACTCAATGGAGGAATCAAATGCTCAAATGACTTAGGAAGCACTTCACTCTGAGGCACAGAAGAGGAAGTTTTCTGTAGTTTGTCATCTGCCCACTAGGGCAGTGGTTCCCAAAGATTTTCTGAGTCCCCCTATGGATTACAATAAAATCCCCCCAAAAAAGAAAAAAAAAAAAGAAATCAACTGGGCACACACATTGTTCAACCAGACATAAACCTAAACACATATTTTGTTTTCAAACTCCACTGAAGTTTATTTCACATTTCAGGTTGCAACAAAACACACTACAAGCCATCTTTACAGTGAAACACTTTTGTGTAGCTGGGTTTTTTTTTCTTCATTCATCTATACCGCTTCCCCCCCTGCAATGGCACTGCACCCCCCCTAGGGGGCGCGCCCCACACTTTGGGATCCACTACACTAGGAGATGACCGACTGAGCCGAGGCGTTCCTCGTTCACATGTTTTCCACTCCATCAGGGGGCATTGATTCATCGCCTCGGAGTTAGTGCAGAATATTGGATTTTGGGATTGTAATCGGATTACATGGACCTGCTGGTCATATGAACGTGTGTTGCTTTGGAGATAATAAATGCAAGAACGCTCTCTGCTCCTGCAGATGGGAAAAACACTGAGGCTATTCAGTAGCAGGAGTCTGCAGTTACATGTCACCCGGCACACATTTAGGTTGCCACACTGACATTATTACACTGACATCTTATCAGGGCTCACTAGGATAAAGGATGCTGGGTTCACAGCTTTAAAATCTACAAAAAGCAGCTATTTTTATGGTTTCTGGATGGAGGGGCAGAAGAAAAATATGTTCTACTGTATGGAGAATCTCAATTCCTAGTCCTGGCAATTCTGAATCGATTAATTTTTTGTAAAATTATATTTTGAATAATATTTTTTTATTTAAGAAAAAGCCTGGCAGCTAAGCTAACTTAGTGCTGGTAACTTAAGCTACAGGATTTTATGCACAAACATATTGTTGTCACATAATTCAAACAAAAATATTTAGACTTTGAATAGAAAAAATTGTTTCTGAATCAAATCATGACCCTAAAAGTCAGAGTCAAATTCAATCACTAGACAAATATTTGCATCTCTAGTTCTGGATGAAATAAGTTGGAAAAAAAAGCATTATATTATCCTGAAATCTTTCCTCCTTGTTTTTTTAAAACTTCCATTACAAATTTAAATACGCATTTTGCCCCTTTGTACTCTTCAGATTAGGATTTATTTAGCTTTGGTTAAAAAAATTTAAAAAAATCCTGGAAAAGTTGGAATTAAATATTTATGACATCTCTATGAGTAAATGAATTAAGTAAAAGGAAACACTCACAAAAAACAAAAGTAAAACATGATATTCTTGCTAGCTACTCTATTATCCTTTTTTTTAAAGGCTAAATGGGCATTTTAACAGGCTGAAGCAACAGGAAAATCAGCTTCTGTTTGAGTTTAGATGGTAGAGCCTGGAATGGCTTTGGTTCCTTACTTTGAAATGGGAAGCAAAGAATGGGAATACAATTTACAGAATCGCGTGAGAATTTCATACTAAACTAAGAGAAGTAGGTATAAGTCAGTCTGAATCAGTCAGACATCCACTTGACTGATTATGAGACGTCATAAACAAAAACTCGAGACACAAACCAAATTGCAAAACGTTGATCAGACTTGTTTGGTCAAAACTTTTGCAACTCACCTAACCAGACAGATCACAGCAACTCTCAGCAGATTGAGCTTCCAGGTTAGGAGTCATCACAAGGTGCTGATCAACCAGTCAGAAGAGGCCTTGGGAAACATGTTTTTTGCATTTCTTTTTACTGAAATATTTCATTTTTAAAAAAGCCCAAACACAAGAACTGTAACTAGGAAACACTGAGAACAAGGTCTGAGGTAAAGTTCCTTTAGACAGTTTTCCACTCTGCTAAAACACTCTGGCAGTTGATTGGAGGACAACAGCTGATGATGTCATCAGTTCAGAAGCTTCATAAACCCACACTGGGATCGGCCCGTCTGATCCGAGCTGCAACCCGACTGTTAGCGGCCAAGAGAGCTGTGATGTCACTGATAAACAAATGGGCTGGAACCTCTCCGCAGGATGTAACTCACAGCTCGGAGGCCGTTCTAAGCCCTTTAATGACAATTAATGTCAACAGGACAATTAGTGCACATCCACTGAAGTGCTTAGCTGTAGATGGGCTGCTGGTGGATCGATCCGCCATACTTATCTGCAGATTGATTCAGACACGGGGAGGTTGGCCTCTCTTTCTCGGTGTCGGGGAGCCTTTTTTTTTTATTGCTTTATTGTCTTTGTATCTCAGTCTGGAATCATTAAAAGGCAGTAAAATATAGCTGCATCTTACTCAGTTGGAAAATAATCAAAAAGTAAATGTATTTCAGTAAATCAATTCAAGAAGTGAAGTTCATGTAGACTGAATATATACAGAGTAACATAATTACAGCAGTTATATCTTATAACTATTGATGATTGACATTGTAAGGCAATAAAACCACAAGTTCTTTTACAGAAAATGAACAGTGTTAAATAAAAGTAATGTATGTATAAATATTTGGTCAGTGTTTATTTTGTATGAATTACTGCATCAATGCAGCAGGTACCAGGTACGTTTGTTACATTTTCGTCTGGTGCAGTTCGCTTTAACACTGCTCTGGATCAAACCAAGCAAACTCTTTGAAAACCAATTCTTCACCTCACCTGTAGTGGCGCTGAACCAAGAACCACAGAAAGAAACAACATAAAGACCTCTGAAGAAGACACTGAACACAACCTCTTTTTTTTACGAAATGCAAACAAAAATGTAGTGCTTTGAAATTTTAGCGGTTGTAAGATTTTTTTTTTGTCTTTGTTAAAAAAACCTACAAGCCATTTTTCCCGCTAGCTCTAGCCTCTTGTGTTTGTTTTGGTTCTATTTACCCAGGATGCCTTGCAAATAGTCCGCTTCCTGCTTTCTCCGGTCTGCTTGGTGTTCACATATGCATTCGAACCTCGCCAGAGTTCAAGCCGAACTGAGACCAACGGTTTTAGACGGACCAGAATCCGCTATTTTGGTCTGCGTCAGACTTTGATTACACATCTCCACAAATGAACCGGACTTTCTAGACATAAAATGCACCATACAATATCATGGCAGACTGTTGTGTTGACTGTGGGCAGTGATGTGTTAGTGTACCTTTTTTGTAAATTTTTTTCCCTTCCACTCAACGTTCCAGTGATGTGCTTGGATACAGGACTTTGACAACAACCCGCTTCTTTTTCAATTACCCTTTGTGATTCTTCTTTCTTGTGAAGGGTGTCGGTGTCAAGTGCACAGTTTTCCTCTTGATTGTGTTGGCCATAGTTCTTTAATAAAAAAAAGGTTTTATGCAAAATTGCAGGGTTTTTTTTGCTTTACCCCACCAGGGGGCTTTTTGTGGGCTCTAGTGTCCTTTATTTGACAGTAGGCTGACAGGAAAGGGGTAACGAGAGGGAGGAAGACATCCGGCAAATGTCGTCAGGTCCGGGAGTCGAACCTGCGACGGCCGTGTCGAGGACTCAAGGCCTCCAAATGTGGGTCGCGCTATCCACTACGCCACCACAGCATGCCCAAAATTGCAGTTTTTTGAGATGCTGAATGTTTTATTTGCATGAACCACAGTTACCACAATTAACAGGGCTAAACAACTATAGTATATAATTGTGTGCAATCAATGTAATTATGATTCTTAGGTCAAATAAATCTATATATTAGTGATATTGAGAAGTACCTACAGGAGCAAAATTGAACAGCCAGGATGATTATGCTCTTTCTATTCTTCTGTACCTTTGGTTCATTGTGGATGGCTCCACTTTGCACAACCATTATCCAGTCCTCATCTCTCCTGCATTAAGACACGACGGATGGCTCAGGGAAATGTTTGGGTCTATCGCTGAAGAGGAGCTGGATGTGAAAGGCTGTGAGGTTGTTATTGTCAGGAGACAAATTCCAGGTGGCAAATTCCCGACATGCTTGTGCGCCGGGATCAGTAACCACAGACCTGCAGCCGCTGCCCCCCTCTTGTCCAGCCCAGGCAACCCCATTAATTGTGTCCGACAGAGGGAATTGGTTTCAATTGACCCCCATTCAGCAGGCCTTTGACTGGCAGACAAAAGACACAGCCACGTGGAGACTAATGCTGGGGTTGAGCAGCCTGGAGGTGGTCCAGGCCCCACCGGCCTCCTCTTTCCTCTCCCATGGGTCTTATCATGCATCGGCTTGATCACGCTCTGCATCGTTGCTGATTAAAACAAGAAATCACAAAGGATGTCTTTTGAACATATAGTGTGAATCTGGGATGCTCTGCAGAGCACCTACTCATGTGCTTTAAAGTCTCATTAAATTGTCCTATTTGAGCCAAAATTCAGCCAGTTGTTGTTGCTGGAGTAAAGACGTAAGAAAAAAGGAGTCAGATGTTTCTGATACCGGTTTTATTTGTTGTAGTCCTTTATAAGCCTTTGCTTATTATAGATGTTTACACAAATGAAGACAAACACAAAGGATGTGGGTTCTGAGATGTACTTAAACCTCCATTTAAAAGACTCGTTAAATAGCAAATCAGGTCTATAGCAGTGAATTTCACTAGTTTCTGTTTTGGTTTTTTAGCTTAATTTGCTCAGAAGTCACAGTTTTCATTTCTTTTATAGCTCCTTTTCTCCACACAATGGAGTTACTTTGCCCTTTTATCAAAGAAAATCCAATATTAAAAATCTGGTTTAGCTTTATTTGTCTGTTTGATCAATTTTAGAGCTATTTTGTGTAAACGCCACATCAAAAGAGAGAACGTGTCTCTCTTTACTAAGCAGTATTCATTTAAAAATAAATCTAGTGACAACTTTTCTGGCGAATTGGTTGAATTTTTAGTCATTAAGAATGGGATTACAATGTGCAGCAATAACATAACACCTATGTGCTTGTCTCTAAGTCTTAGTTTGAGTCTTAAAAGTTAAAAGTTTATGAAATAACAGAAAAAGTCTTGATAAGTATGGTTTGTGGGGAAGGTTTTTCTAGAAAAGGACAATGGCTGCAATTCAATTTCAGTTCAATTCAGTTTCTTTATTCAGCCCCAATTCAGAACAAATGTCATCATCCCACATTCCTATGAATCCTAATTATCAAATAGTGAATTAAGTTCAGTTAATTATTCAAATTGGCTTAAAAAGTTTCTATCCAAGGAAACCCAGCAGATTAAGTGGCAGCATTCACTGCTCTGGGATTTAGCGCCTTCAGAAAATCATTTAACAGAAAAAAACAAAAAAAAACCCTGCAAATAATGCAAACTCGAGAGTAGTAGAAGAACAAAGTTAGAAAAAGCACAACTTTGTTTTTACGACTGTCATCTGAATTAAATCCACATCTTCTGGAACAGCGTCCCTTAAACAAATGAGACTGAAGTAGAGATTTTTGGCCCTAATATTCAGCAACATGTTTGTGGGCAATTCAACTCAGCAAGTCAGCACAAACACCTCATATCAAATGTGAAGCATGGGAGTGAACTGCAAAAAGCACATAATCTTACCAAGTATTTTTGGTTTACTTTCTAGTGCAAATATCTCGGTACACTTGCAATAAAACTGAACTAACTTAAACGTTACTGTTCTGCAAGATGCAGGAGATTATTTTAAGTCAATTATTTCTTAATCTTGAAGAAAAAGTTCTAGTTCCACTGGCACATTTACTCATAAGAAATTTTTCCCATGTTATAAGTGAAATAATCTGCCTGTGGATCTTTTTTAGATCAATTTTGAGGAATTATTGAAGTAAAACAAATTCCTGTATCTTGCTGAACAGTTACTTGTAAGTTATTTCAAGTGTACTAAGACGTTTGCACCAGAAATTAGACCAAAATACTTGTGTGTTTCTGCAATTTGGAGGGTTCATGATTTGGGCTTGCTCTGCAGCCTTGCAGTCACTGACATGAACATGCAGTTCTCTGTATTCCCAAGTTTTAAATGCTGTTGTGGGACCTTAAGAGCATTGTGGAGCAACAAACGCCTGCAAGCCTAAATGAAATGCTAATTTAAATCACAAGTTGCTTTCTCAGATTGGACTCCCAGCCAGTAAACCAGCTCTTATAACTGTTGTTGACACATTTATACACAAATACACATTTTGTTCTTGGCTTTCTATGCTTCAGACAAGAAATTACAGCAGTATGTGTTTCAGGGAGAGTGTTGGTATGCGCATGTACCCCCCCCTCCCTCGATGTGGCCATGAATCAGCCGCGTCGATGACAGACTCGGGGCCCCGTGCCCAAATTCCCAGTATATTTAAAATCCCTCCTAATTAAACTTAATAGAATGTAAATTTAATATCTGCAGAGATTGTGTGCTGCTGGCCGGCTTGCTCCAATATAAGGATTGATAGAGGCCAGCGGGAGGGGTTAATTGCCGACTTGATCTACTGTCGCCCGGACATGGTGCGGGGCTGTTTTAATTGAGGCTGATCTGTTGGGCCGATTTCATTAGGCTCAGCTGGCCTCTCACTTACTGGATTAGCATCCCCCTGTCGGCATCAGCAGGAAGTGCAGGGGGAGGCCGGAGCGGGGGGGAGGGGCCGGACCGGGCATCACTCTCCCTTCCTTTGTCCTGTGTCCTTTCTCTCGCTTGAGCAGCATGAAATTAAAGGTGGGGCCCTCGACTATCCCTGCTGAAAATGAATGCTGTAAGATGTCTTGTAATGACAGATCACTGTGATAGATCATTCATTTTCTTACTGCGGAGCACACACTCACACACACACACCCCCACACACACGACAATGTCAGGACAGATAAAAGCAAGCAGTTTTAGTGTAAGGATTAGAAACGGGTTAGCATGAATGTCATGTTTCAGATTAACTCTGTCATGCATTGTTTTTAACTGTTTAAAAGCAGATTCAGTCTACATAGCAGTAATTTACAACAAATGTAATCTCAAGGTCCTTTAGTAGGAAAACAGATCCAGTTAATTGACAGAAATATAAAATCAGATCAATCTATTCGTTGAGACAGATTCCTGTTTGTCTAATCACGTGGATTATGATCACAGCCATCCACGAATGGCTGAAATCTACGAATTCTTGAGGCCAAACCTAAAACAGCCTAAAACTGCCAATTTAATAAATCACCTATGCCTTAGTATGCATTAATACACACAGTGGAAACCATCTTAGCTCTACTGCAAAACTAATTTCTTCAGTCTTCCTTACTTCCACTCCACAGCCAATCAGCACCAAGGAAAATAATTGGCGCTCCTGGATTGGCTGTTTTTCACGTATTATTGCAACAAAGTATTTCAGCTTCCCTAACTGCTTTTGCTTTGAAATATTGTATATATATATGAAGAAATCTGAAAAGACTGAACTTACCTAGAAATGTCAGGGTTTTCATTTTATATACGTTTCAATTTGATCTTAGTGATTATACAGAGCAGTAAAATGCAGTTTAAGGTGAAAGCTGGTAAAATGCGATCCTTTTAAGGAAGTCCAGCTAGTTGCATTGAGTTATTGACTTCGCAGCAATCTCTCCTCCAGAGCAAGCATGTGGCGACGGGAGAAAAAAGCCACAGCTCAGTAAAAGCAACCTTCTGCCTCAACCAGCTGAGGGTTTAACACAAACTGATGTTTTCATCCAATTCTTCTTCTAGAGTTGAGCCTTTTCTGCTTACGGTGAATAAAAACGCAACGTTTAAGATTAAAAGTTTACATCAGACCAATTAAAAAAAAATTTGACAGAAATGCTTATGTGAATTATAAATATGTTTGTTACCTGCTTCAAGGTTATTTTCATCTGACAAACAAGCCTCTTCAGAGAGCATATTCCAGTTTACTACGATGTTTCTGTAGGAGCTACTTCAGTGGTTTTGTCCACCAAATTGATTAAGCACTTTTTTAACGTGGTTAGAAAATCCTAAAGATAATTGGAAAAACAAGGCTGAGTGAGGTTATCATAATTCATGGATGAAGGGGTTAAAATAAATGATGGGGGAAAATGTAACCCCATGCTTGTTACCTTCAGCCCCAAGCCTAAACCACCAGCAGTTCATCAGTTCGTCGACGGCCGCTGTCCTGGCTGCTGAACCTAAACTTGCTAAATAAATTTGTAAATGCAAAACAATCCCCCCCCCCTCTTATTCAGGCCGACTGCGGCTCGCATGTGTGTGCGCTGCCGGATCTGGCCGGCTATAAATCAAAAGGCAGTCGGTGTAATTAAGTGTACACTACATTAGTCAGGCTAATTAATTTTGGGGGCCATCCATCCATTAACCATCGGGCCAGCACTGATTGGGTCTCTGTACTTTGGAACCCCTGACACCGGGGACTCTCCATGGCTGCTCCAAAATACACTCACACAGATGTATATAAAGGAATAAATATGACAAGTTCATTGTGATTTAGCTACAAAGGGAAGCACATTTCAATAAATGGGACAGTTTTATGTATAAACACTTACTGGAGAATGCCTAGCAGGGCTGTATTTGAGTATTTCATTGCTCGGCCAAACTGTATTGACAAATCCTTAGCGTATAATGCCTGACCTACTAAATCAATATACTTTGCTGTGAAACACAACCCTCCTAACATCGTCTTAATTGTGCTGGAGCATTACACCTCATCTGTTGCGGCTCTGCAAGTCGAAGCAGAATTATTAGCCTTTATCCATGCCTATTTATTAGCCTCCCAGGTGATGCCTGTGGTGATATTTCCTCACAATACAATACAGACATTTTATCTGGCAAGAGGAGTCCAATCTATCACAATGAGGGCCCATTATCCCACTGATAACCCATCTGGATATAGAAGGAGACTATTCTCTCTGGACAACAGCCCCTGTTCTCTCTCTCGCTCTCTCTTCTCTCTGTTTGCTTACTCTGCTAATGAATACAGCTCTGGAGACACAGAGGAAAGAAAGAGTTCAGCAATGAGGGCGTAACTTGAGCGATGCGGCTTTGATGGAAGCGCTGTCCATATAATTAAAACGCTGGCAAATGAAGAACAAGCAGTGGCTTCTGTTGGCGCTGCTCATTAACAACAGGCCGTTTGAGCCCGGCGCCAGTCATGCTATTGCCATTGTGTGCCTGGAAGGGAGTGGGGCAACTGTGACTGGCAGCTAGGAACACCGTGACAAACCAAGCCAAGGATGAGCGCAGAGCCTGGCACCAGCGGGGTGAGGCAACGTTGGCCTCACTGGTTGGTCCCGGTCAGGGACGTAACCCGAGTTACCCCTCAGTCCTTCACGGCTGCTGCAGACCCCAGCTAGGTTTCTTTTTACTAGTCCTAGTAAGCAAAACTGAAGTTATTGTCTTTGGGCCTAAAGAGGAACGACCCAGAGTCAGCACAAAGCTACTAGAAACTACTGATCAGGCCTGAAATCTGGTTTGACCGATGGACTCAGACCTGAACATTCAAAGTCACATAAAGACAGTTACAAAGTCGGCCATCTGTCACCTGAAGAACATTTCCTATTACAGGACTAATTTTCCTGCGAGATCTAGAGAAACTCATCCATGCATATATTTAGTCGCATTGATTATTGCAAAACTGTCTTAACAAGTCAACCAGAAAGCTACAGCTGATCCTGAACGCTGCTGCTGGCGTTCTGACCAAAACCAGCAAGATAGAGCACATCGCCCAGTTCTAAAGTCCCTACAGGGATTACCAGTAGCTCAGAGAACAGATTTTAATATACTTCTGTTAGTTTAAAAATCACTGAATTATCACCACAATAGATTAAAGATCTACTGTTGTTGTAGCAACCTTTCAGACCTCTCAGGTCTTCTGGTTCTGGTCTGCACCAGAACCAAACAAGGAGCAGCAGCATTCAGCTTCTATGCAACACAAATCTGGAAAAAACCTCCTGAAAGTTGTATGCATAAACAAACAGAAAACAAAATGCCTGTTGTAGATTGTGGGTCTTACGTAATTTGAAAATCTTCACTTTTTTCTGGTGAAGACTAGTTATGAGAACATAACTAGTTTCCATAACTAGTCATGGAAACTAGTCACGTTTCCATGAATAGTTATGGAAACATAACTAGTCAATAAAATTTCATTCTGTTGTCGTTTAGAAACATTTTATTTGGCTCCTCATGTAAAAGGAGAAAAATATATAAATGTCATTTTAAATGTATTTTCTTGTTTTGTTCGATCAAATGTATTGTTTAGTTACAATACATTTGAACGAAAAGTATAAATTCATATAATATATGTATATGAATCTTGCTTTTGTAGCTTCTAAAAAGCCGCTAATAATGTCAGTTTCCATTCATTTAAAACAATGGTGGAAAACAACAGTTTATCAGTGTTGCAAAAATGTTCTTAAAAATTTGTTTGGAGGACCAAAGATTTTATAATAATTTAAAATAATACATATGTAATTCAGATTTTGTGTTCTGCTGTCTGTAAAGTTAAATAAATGTGTTTTTTTGCCAACACTAATATCTCAAATCTAATCACGGAAAAAAAAAATCTGATCAAATTTGAAATAATCTTGTTTCTCTTTATCTTCTCCTTCATTTTTTCCTCAGCAAAGCAGGTTCTGCATTAATCATCATATTTGTGTTTTTTTTGCTTTTTAATATTCAGTTTGACTCGATCTTTGAAGTGAGTGGGAAGGGCCAGCGTCAGCTAACAGTGACGCTCTTATTTACTGCAGATGAAATGTGCCATAAACTGTGAAGGATAGGGATGCCTTTGTGCCTGGTACATAGTGTCCGACTTGTATGATGTCAGTCTATTTTTGACTAATGCAGTCCTCAGCCTTTGTAGAGCAGAGCACAGTAATTGTTCTATTTTGAAGGATGGAGTGGCTGCTCGGATAACACACGTTGTCCCCAGGGGGACGGGGTGGGGGGGGGGGTTGTGCACAAACATTCACTGCATGCATCATTAATTCTGGCATTTTAATCATCCAATCATTGTGATAATGTTCAAGCAAAGTATCCAGTTTCTACTGTTGAAAGTTTTTACATTTTGTTGCAACCACAACCTTAAAAGAACAACACAAATTACATTCAACTGTGAATTGGAAAGAAGATGAATCAGGGTGTTAAATTTCCTTTACAAATAAAAATCTCAAAAACGTGTCAGGCATTTATATTTACCCCCTTTTTTACTCCTTGCAAGACCAGATTCTTGCAAGCATTGCAAGAATCTGGTCTGTAGAAAACCATCTTAGCACATCAGCCTGAAGACATTTTCCTCCTGGTGAAGCACAGTGTTGGTAGTATTATGCTGTGGAGTTCGTCAGAGTTGATAAGAAGATGGTCCATCATTTGAAAGTTTGTAGTTGCAATGTGACGAAATATGAAAAAGTTTAAAGATTGTAATTACTTTTGAGAAGCAGCGTATCAGGACGTCTAAATGATGCAGAATCACAAATCTTGATGCTCATTTTTTATTTATTTATTTGTTTATTTGTCTTTTTGTTTGATTGTTCATACCATTAATTCACTTCAACCACAGTCAGACTTCTATGTGAATGGTTCACAATCCCGAAACGACCAGCATTCGCAGGAGAAGAACATTGATGTCACACAGCAGTTCTCGGTTTCCAAAAGTAATAACAGATGGAGTCGTTCATGGATCGATTTTAAAGTTATTTAGCAATCGGAGACAACAATATTGCTACAAAATCATAACAAGATGAAGGAAACTAATAAAAAGAAAGCAATATTAATATAAATTGCATTTTGATTGCAACTTTTGCAGTGAAGTCTGTTTTAATGTGCAGTCAGAACCGAGAGTGGTGGGATAAGTTCATAATTATAAAATAATTATAATAGAATTACAATGTCTGGATTTTTCTGGTGCAGAAATATGACACACGTCTCAAGTCAATTACTTAAAAGTCGGATGAAATGTGACACGGTCATTCAGACTGCAGACAATTTTAAAACAATTTAACTACAAATGCAATTTAGTTCCATAAATGGAAGTAGCACAGATCAGATTTTTTTTGTTGGGAAAAGATCAGACATGGGTTGTTCGGACTGTTGAGAAAAGCTGAATATGGGTCTCATAGCTTTAATGTTCTTATTTATGAATGGATTTTTATTCTGCTTTGACTTTTTTGTTTTCTGTTGGTTTAGATCATTTCTAAGTTCAGGATCGGATAAGAAAAGTTACAGATTCTGTAACTTTTCTTATCCGATCCTTATACTTCCTTTAAACATACTTAGATTTAAACATGAGTCCAAACAGTCAGCAGCAGAGTGATGTTCCTCCAGAATGGCTCATTGTAACTCCGCTGCTGGCAACGCTGCCTTTTAAACTCCTCTGCCCACTGACATTAACAGTCGCCAGGCCCCATTCACACTCGCGCGCAAATATCTCATCATATGAGGGCCTATTAAGGGCCACATTCAGAATTCATGGGTCTCATGGTGTGATTTATCTGCGCCGACCACACCGCCAGGCCCTTTCAGAAGGAGTGGCTGCGGGTTTTGTCTTAGAGGAGGCCTAAACAATGCCGAATGGGTTCATTTCTCCGAGAAGGGCCTCCTCCTGTGGCGGGTAGGGGGGTGGCCAGTGAGAGCTGGGGCCGGCCCAACATCTGTTTGTGTCCAGAGCCAGGCGGGTCGGGAGCACAGCGCGCCCCGGCGGCCCCCTTCTCCTCTCCGCGGGGGTCTTTGTTCCTGATTTCATGCTATCACAGCGGCAGCATGTTTTCCTGCGCAGAGCTGTCAGGGGCATAAAGGGCCCTGAGTGGGGTCACATCAAGAGGGATGGGCATGAAAAATTGGTAAAATGTATCACAAAGCCCACCCACTAGATGGTTGCCTAGAGTCCCCCAACACTCTCCTGGGCTGAATTACACCCCTCATCCTCACCCTGGTGGACAAAACATCATTTGGATGAAATGGTGTAAACAAATTAAAGGCTGCAACTCAGAGTGAATCGATGTTCTCTGTGTGGAAGGAGGGTTTTTGAGCTTCCCCTCCCCGAAAATGAAGCCTGCCATCTCTCCTGTACATTCTCAATAAAGAAAAAATAATTAAAATAAAATATTTTAATAACAATAATACGATCCTGTAACATAGTAAATCCTGCTCTTTGCTATTTGTACTGCGCCAACAAAGCTTTGTGTTTTTCAAGGCAAACAGAAATAAATGTATTGAATGCCAGCATAATGAACTCAGCATACTCCCATGCTTATTGGACCATCGCTAATCACAGATTGGCTCTTCGATGTTCTGTAATTGACTCAGCAGCAACAGATTGCCTCGCTGTATGTTTCCTTTAATTGATTCCCACTTAGAGGTGCAGCTGAAAAAGTAAATTAAATGAGTGTGCAGTGTTTTCAGGTGCTTAGCATGTGTTTATTTTACCATCAATGACCCTGCTCTTGGCTATATTTGAAAGTATATCATCATTTATGCAGCCTCCAGATAATTCAGTTCATTTTTATGTCAGAAGTTAAGAAATATGTTTAGAAAAGGCAGCAGAAAGTTGCCAAAAAGCAAAGTGTGACATTTGGACGATCAAGCTGGTGAAATAGTGCATAACTCAATGATCATCCAGGCAGAAAATAGAGATAGCAGCCTCCAGCTCCAGTTGGGCTTCATAAAGTGAAAGCTTTTGTGTGTTTTTATTCAGTGGGGATAAAGGAGTTTGGTGACCTAGCAAACCGAAACCTTACGAAGCTATTTAAAAGCTCTCAGTACCTCTGAAGTTTGAGAATTTGATTCCAATTTTTATTTTTCCTAAGGATAATGATGCATATAATAAAAAAGAAGTGCTGCAGGTGCTTTACTAGGGGTATTAGTTCTGAGCTTCTGGATTTTATTCAACTCATAAAAAAATTTATGGTTTTGGTCCATGCTTTTGTAGTGGAAATTCTTCTGGTTAGTGAATTTTTTTGAACAATAAAAAAGTTGGACTTTTTGCAGTATTTGACCTTAATTACCAAAGCCAAAATCTGTCCTCCCCATCTGTCTTTATTTCCACTGGGCTCACCCAAGTTTCTTGCACAGAGGATTGTTGTAGCAAAATCATCTGTGCACTCAGTACAGTAAAACCCCTTAAATCTATGATTACTTAAGATCCCCTATAAAAACACCTATAATTGTTTAGTTTAATTGTTCAAACACCAAATATACTTTGATATGTATTAATACTCACTGTGGGAATCGACTTTGTACTACCAGGAGCTAACATCTAAAGTTTTTCTTAGCTGGTGCACCCAATCAGCACCAAGGAAAATGATTGGTGCTCTGGCTGGTTTGTAAGTACCAGCCAATAGTGTGTCAAGTAGGTATTTCATCTTCCCACGCTGCATTCTCTTTAAAATATTTCAAATGTATTTTACAAAAGAGTCCGAATAAGTGAACCTGCAAATCCAATGTACATCCTTTTTCTTTCCTGCCAATAAGAAAACCACACGTCCTTTTAAAAGATTTGTTTTCTCAAGAAAGAAATTTGGTCTATTCAGTTTTCAGTACCTAAAAGCAGAAAGCCTATAAATTATTTATATTTCCTACTTTAGGTTTTTTTAGCTCTAGATTGGGTGCAGTTTTGTCTGTGTATTTCTTTTCTCAGTTACTGTATAAAAGCTCGCCTGTATACCTGAGGTGTTAAAAAGAAAACAAGATTTACCAATTTGGAAACAAATGCAGCGAACATTTAAACATATGGCTGCTGGACAATATAAACCCGCCCAGCCTCATTGAGAGTTTAGGAAAAGCCTGTGTGTTAAACAGTCTAGCAGACATCTGCCGCGGTTGGTTTTCAAAGTGCTGACTTAAAGTGGCACGGGAGGTTTCTCAGATTAAATCTCTCATTAGGATTTCTTTGTACAGGTGGCAGTAATGTGTCAGGAACCTTGCCTGAGACAATGTCCTCTTCTTGCTTGGGACTAATATGCCTCAGGAGAGCCAACCCTCTTTTTACTGCCACTGGTTTTACACAGAAGAACGGCCACAAAGAAGCATCTGGTGGCCTTTTTCTTGCAGAGAAAGCTTTTCCTTGGCCTTTGTGTCTGCTGCTTGTTGGGAGCATATGCTGGAGAACTGGAAGCAGAGATCAGGAGCTTTGGGGAATTTCTCTTCTTCAGGATGTCTTGTTTAAGTTGCTGCGGTTTTGTTTGTTGGAAACTATACTGAGAATCATTGGAGAAAACTTCCAAATAGTTCTGTCTTAAGAGCTCAGATGGGTGGTGTGTGCTTGTGCGTGTGTAGCCCCCTGAATAAAAGAAGGTCAGGGGGGTCAAAGTGATGAATTTTTATAGGCCTGTTCTCTGTGTTTCAGGCCTGTCCCTTTCTCTGCGCGCTGCACTGCTTCTCAAAGACAACCATACAGGGCAATTTGTCCTGCAGGGCTCTGCAGAATGGGCCAGCACAGGAGTTAAATGCCAGGGACACACACGCACACACGCATTCAGGTTCCCTCACACACACATAGAAACCCTTGGTCCTGTTGTCCTGAATGATTTGTGGCCTGTCCATTATCCATTTCGAAGGGACAAATGCTTTTGGTGGATTTCTGAAGGTAACGGCAGAATGGCAGCCCTCAATGCTCTCCTTTTGTTTTTAGAGAAGTTTCCCAGATGTTATAATGCACAAGATAAATAGGGCACATTATCGCTGCCGTGCACGCCCTCTTACCTCTCCGAGCTTGGTTTTGGCGAAGGCGTGGCGAGGTGGAAGACCTCCTACGATGCGGAAACCGCCATGAGCTCTTAGCATCAGTTCTCACATCGTCGAGTGAGTTCATGGGAAGGGGCTAGCATAACTGAGGGTTTACTGGGGTCAGCTGCTGACCAGCAGGTCACACAGAGACTAACTTTGCGGTTGATAATGTGTCCACCCTCACCTCTCCTCCATGCTGAATCCTCTCCGAGCTCCGTATGTGTCAATAATGAATCCACTGTGCTTGCAGGCATTAAATTAGCTCGCCACAAGCAGAGAGGAGAGGATAACTCTGGCCGGAGTCCAGCCAGATGAGGTGGGAAGGGTCACAGCTGATTTACTGGCCATCCTCTGTAATAGCTTGTAGGAAAGCAGGAGACCAAATTTGTTGTTACCTACTCAAGCTGCACTCTTTCACCCCATTCATGTTGATGATGAAGAACGGTAGCGAGTGCGGACGAAGCCGCCAAACCTTAAATCTTCTGGCAGTACTGCTTTGCATGTCAGCAGACAAATAATGGTACAATCTGACAATGCCACTGCCCCTGCTGACACAGAGTTGCCCCTGTCCAAATTCTCTGGTAATGAAGAATGAATAGTTAGCTCATTCTCCACCCCTCTCTCTTGCTGCGTACATACTCCTCGTCTTACACTTTTTCATGCTAACTGATATTAAGGGCACACCTGTAGTTTGGTACTGGACCCTTGGCTATTGAGAAACAATTGCTTGTCGGAGGCATGGACTCTGACAGACAGACAGATAGACAGACAGACAGACAGACAGACAGATACTTTATTGATCCCAAGGGGGAAATTCAAGGTCCCAGCAGCTTCAGACACAAAAAGACATTACACACAGCAGACAAAGAATAATAGATAAAAATACTAGAGCAGGTAGATGTGTGCATGTGAACAGTAATAAATATGTGCATAGGGTTAATGGACTATGCAGAGGAGTCCTCCTCTCTCCTGCCCTTCAGTGAAGCATTGTATAGTTCTATGGCCTTCGGTACAAATGACTTCCTCAGTCTGTCTGTTGAGCATGTCAGGGAGCGTAGTCTGCTGCATGATGGGACTGTGGAGTGGATGGCAGTCGTTGTCCATGATGTTGAGTAGCCTGTTCACGGTCCTTTTGTCTGCTACTGACGAGATGCAATCCAGTTTCGTCTCCACAACAGAGCCAGCTTTCCTTATTAGCCTATCTAGTCGTCCAGCGTCCCTCTTCTTAATGCTTCCTCCCCAGCATGCCACAGCATAGAAGAGGACGCTGGCAACGACAGACTGGTAGAACATCCAAAGGAGCTTGCTGCAGACATTGAAGGACCTCAGCCTCCTCAGGAAGTACAGCCTGCTCTGTCCCTTCTTGTAGATAGCATTGGTGTTGGCTGACCAGTCCAGTTTATCGTCCAGGTGAACTCCCAGGTACTTATATGTGTTCACCACCTCCACCTTGACTCCGTCGATGGTGACTGGCAGCAGGGCAGACTTGGATCTCCTGAAGTCCACCACCATCTCCCTGGTCTTGGTTGTGTTGAGTCGCAGGTGGTTGAGTCTGCACCACTTCACAAAGTTCTCCACCAGGTTCCTGTATTCCTCCTCCTTCCCATCCCTGATACACCCCACAATCACGGTGTCATATTTTTTGTGTTAAACAAGAAAAAGATATAAAACATTAAATTTGCATGTTTAGAGCTTATTTTCAGTTCGGTCAGTTTATGAGTTCCTTAATTACTTTTTAGCAAAACCAGGAAAAGGAACCGCAGAAGGAAGTTATGCACCGCGGTTGGTGTGAATCTTCCCGAAGCCCGTTTTGAAGCCGGACTTGAGGATTTTTCACGATTTTTGGTGAAAACCACGGACAGAAAGATGATTTATCGGATGCATTCGTGCAGAATGGACATGCATTACTAGTAAGCTCACAAGGAATTGAGTTTTTAGTTGCTTTTTGGCCAAAACGACTGAAAGGACATTTTGGCCTTCGCAGAAGGCTTGAGGCCTGAAGTTGAAGGAAAAACACGAGAAAACGTGGACAAGTGCAGAGGTAAGAAACATTTACTTAATTTCAAATGTTTAGGTGATATAGACATATTAAGAAAATGCTTAAGTTGAATGTCTGTACAATTTGTGGCTTTCACATACGAGAAGGCCTTGATTTTACATCAAGCAGTACCTTGCTGCCATCTGGTGGACAGAAAGGTGAACTACATCAAATTAAGATAATTTATAGGTCCACGTTTCCTCTATGTGGGCGTTTGTTAACGGTTGTGAAGCGTATTCAGGCTGTCTCTGCGTCATATTACGCTATGAATTAGAGCTACTTTAATACGCTCTGCTGTGATCAAAAAAGGATCTATTTTATATGTGTTTCAGGCCTCGTTGGCGCAGTAGGCAGCGCGTCAGTCTCATAATCTGAAGGTCGTGAGTTCGAGCCTCACACGGGGCAAGTTTTTAACCATTTTTTCTAGTTTTATTTTGGAGTTTGATATAATTTAAAAATGTTAATATTTTAATTTTCTACGGACTTCATCTACTGATTGTCACTTAAAGAAATTCAATCATATCTGTTAGGGTGCTCCGATCAGGTTTTTTGCTGCTGATTCCGATTCCGACGCTAATCGCTTTCATGTAACCTATGAGAAACTGCTAGCATGCATAGATCTGAGTCATAGCTTCATTAAGAAATAAGGTGAACATTTATTTTGTGACTTACAAACCTGTGCTCTTGCTATACACAGTGTGGGAACTTTCTGATTTTACTTTCACTGATGAAATAAAATGTTTTAAATGTTGCGTCACTGAGATGTTTTTCAAAAAACGTGCCGACAGTACAAGTATCAGCCCGGCTAGCTCAGTCGGTAGAGCATGAGACTCTTAATCTCAGGGTCGTGGGTTCGAGCCCCACGTTGGGCGCACAATTCTTTTTCCTAGTCTAGAGCTCGTTCACAGACGGAGTCTTGGGTTTATCAGATTGCATACAGAACATTTCACTCCTGTAAGCATTGGTGGTTCAGTGGTAGAATTCTCGCCTGCCACGCGGGAGGCCCGGGTTCGATTCCCGGCCAATGCAACATATACTTTTTTTTTTTTTATGCCGAAATTTTTTACCTTTTTCTCAAAATATTGCTAAAACATTCAGTTTCAAAATACTAACTAAGCTGCTTTGTCATGCTCAACAACAGCTGAAAACTAGCATCAAGTCTTGAACCAAAGCTTCATTAAACCAAATGTTTTTGCCACATTTTAAGTCTGTCTTGCTGGTTTTCATTGTGCATAAAACGGTAAGTAAAGAACTTTTCATAACTAAAAACAAAACAAAATAAATTTCACTCCCCGTCGGGGAATCGAACCCCGGTCTCCCGCGTGACAGGCGGGGATACTCACCACTATACTAACGAGGAGATGATGTCTGATACACACCATGCCTCTTACAAAAACTTCTGACCTACCACAGCGCCTACATGTCTGTCTGCATGTTTGTCTGCCTGTGGCGATATTATGTGATATGTAGGCATTGGTGGTTCAGTGGTAGAATTCTCGCCTGCCACGCGGGAGGCCCGGGTTCGATTCCCGGCCAATGCAAAATCTTTTATTCATCTGAACTGATGTTATATTTTGTAAAACTATTTATACTTCCTTTTGGGGAACAAACCCTGGTCTTTGCCACACCCCCTTTTTAGTCTTGGCCATTCCACACGGACCAAAGTTTCAGGTTGTGGGAGATGTATGGTGGGTGTAATCAGACACGAGCTCTCAGCCATTAGCCTTCCTCACTGCTTTAAAAAACTCTTATTGTACCGCAACCCTCCCCCACCACCAAACTGTTTCTTTCAAGCTCTGGGAAAAGTTCTAAAGCCGTGAAAAAAAAGAACAGCATGAGATGTATGGTGCAGGAAAAAAAAGGTACACACTCCCCGTCGGGGAATCGAACCCCGGTCTCCCGCGTGACAGGCGGGGATACTCACCACTATACTAACGAGGAGATGATGTC